>OZ022504.1:30129065-30239277 GCA_963989385.1 Ctena decussata | reverse complement strand
AAGTTTGAAAGAGAAGTATATTTGCTTTGTAAAACAGAATCAGATATGCATATTATGTTATGTAATTGTCCCGTACCGACAGAATACACGTACCTGCATATTCTAGCCTATCAAAAAACCTTGCAAGATTGCTGAGGCACCACAATGACTTGTAACTAAAACACTTGATCGCGACCAGGAGCTCTTTGTCTGCTCCAACGGCTTCTTAAGGTGGTAATTTATGGTAAATGCAAAAATCTGTCTAAAACCATAAAAAATAACATATCTCCCTGAAAGTTAGCAGACTTTTTACCTTTGTTGTTCTCTACAGTTTAGAATACAAAATAGAGGTACATGCTGCTTAAAAAAGTGTTTTCATAAGGAAAGATCAAAGGGTAGTTTTCTGCGCAAAAATCTGAAAAAATACCATTGTTATTGAAAATTTACGTAGCGCTGAAGGTACGTTATTGCACAATGAAGAGCGTCCTAGCAATTATTTGTTCCAAGTCTTTTTCAAATTGTAATGTAGAGAAGATGAAAACAGTAGCTTTTTTTCTCAAATAATCAACCATGAACAAGGTAAATGTACACTGGACGCATTCATTAAATATAGGGCAGGCAAGCATACCTTTATAACACCTACAATATAAATAATATCTTACTGACAGTATGACAGGTGTGTAAATGAAATTGTTCAACTTTGTTAAAATAGTCTCACCTGTATGTTTTGACAAAATATTTGGACACAAACTACGCCTTTTTTAATCTGCCCAGCCGGTTAATGTGTGAATGAGTTAGGGCGTTCTCCGTAAAGCAACAACGAACCCTCAGCACTAAGAATATTTTCAATAACGAAATCATTTTTTAGACTTCTGCACAGACAATTACCCTTTGATCTCTCCTTATAAAAACGCTTTTTAATATCAACAAATCCTGCAATTTGGGATTCTAAATTATGAGAAACAACATACAGAAGGCATATGCTAAGTTTTGGGAAGATCAGTTATATTTTCAGTATTTTATGCAGATTTTTGTCTTTGCTCCAAATCAGGGATTATCACAACCTTAACTCTATGAGAACTTTAAATTTCATGGTCCTTGTAATAGGTGTTTTGTAACTGAGCCCAGGCTTTACCATAGGGAAAGGCTGTGTTTTCGGTTTTCTTTCGTAGACGCCTCTTACCCGATATCTGCCACTGCTATATCTCGCGGATTTTTAAGGTTATTAGGAGTACCAGACTTGCCGTGCGCCCATTGAAGACTAAGATCAGCCTGGGCATCCACCCAGTCTGATAAGAGTCTTTGATGTCCGCATGGAGCTAGCTTTGACATTTAGCTACCCTTTAAGTGCAAGGGAAGAGTATGATCAGTCTGGGCAAATGCCCAGGCTGATCTGAGGCTGATTTCGGCGCACATGCCACTTTGTTGGTTTTGCCGTGTCGCTGGTCAAATCTTTCGCACTTGAATTTAGTATGAATAATGTTATATCAATATTCTTTATTAGCACAATATCTTAAAGCACTGCGCACTCTTCTCTTACACTGCTGTCAAGGTCCACGTTTTATAAGCAAGACCGTGGATTAACGAAAATTAAGTCTGCTGGAATTATGCTTGTCTTCTGTTAAACGGCCTTTTAAGTCAGAGAGAGAGAGAGAGAGAGAGAGAGAGAGAGAGAGAGAGAGAGATCTTTGAACGAAACATAGGACTGTTAATAAAAGTAAGTTTTTAATGAAAAAGTTGGGTGATGCACAACTTCTTAGTTTGAGTAGTGTAATTTTATTTTTATGTACCATTTCATCATGATTGGAGTGAACAACATTTGATTATACTTACCAATTTTAATAGGGTTACTGCAGACCCAGATCAGACGCTGCAAAACACGGTGTCTGATCTCAATCTACAGTATCTACATTTGGAAAAAATGGTTTGTCTCTTTAAAATAAAATACATCTGATACACACACACTAAACGAGAAACCCCTTAATTGACAAACAGACTCGTCCTTTAGATATAATGAGGATAGAATAGTTCACTGGACATATATGGGTTAAGCTGACAAATTTAGTAAACACATTGCTAAAGATTATTTATTTAATTTATTGCAGAGAAAGTTATTCAAACATCGATCGAAAATATAAACTTTATCTTTGTGTATGACATACTGGTGACGTGTCTTGACGAAAATGTTCCGCCAGAAGAAAAGGAAGACTCGTTTGGAGAAATAACATTAGAAGTTACTTTTGTAAATAATTCGGTCTGTACGTCATCATCATCATCGTCGTCAACGACAGAACCATCAACGTCATCATCAGCAACGTCGACGTCAAGCTTCAGAGAGTCAGTTACAACCACTGGTGGCTTTTTTGACAAACCAACGAATGTTGCCCTAGTCTCTTCATTTTCTGGATTCACAGTCGGGGTCATTGGCGCTGCGGTTGGCGTTTCAGTCATTGGAAAGTGCAAGCCTCAGATAACTCCTGGTGGGACAATAACACAAGTACTCACTGACTGATTCAATGAACAGTCTATTATTACAACCATTCTACATTTGGGAGCCAATGACTACTTAAGATTATTATTGCCCAACAACGTATATATTTGACTCGTGTCTTGTCTAAAAATACATAGTGTCTATCAATCGTCCCATTTAAAATATTCGACTTATACCTAAACGAAAGATCCGATAAAGAAACGAGTCCGAGGGACAAGTTTCTTTATCGGATTTATTAACCTCCCGGGGTTTATATGGAAAATTCTTCCAAAGTTAATCAGGTAATCTACTCCTTTTTAGCTAACCTGAGCCAGAGGCTCCGGGGGAGCTTTTAGTATAGGGGGCTCCGTCGTCCGTCCGTCGTCCGTCCGTCGTCCGTCCACAATTTCAAACGACTTCTCCTCTCAAACTGCTGGGCCGATTATAACAAAATTTCATATGTAGCCTCCTGGGGTCTTAGGAACGAAAAATTGTTCATACCGTTTTGGTCACATGACCAACATAGCCGCCATGCCCATATATGGTAAAAACCTAGAAAAAAATCTTCTTCTTAAGAACCAATAAGTCGACGGCCTTGAAACTTGGTATGTAGCATTGGGTACGCGAGTACCACCAAAATTGTTCAAATTATGACCTTGGGTTGACATTGACCTTTTTTATGGTAAGGTAAAATTTGATCCCTCCTGCTACTAAATGGCAAAATGCTACAACGTAAGATATCTTGGAAACTGTTGGAGATTTTGGGGCTAAAATTGGTATCTACATTCATCTTAGTGAGTACACGAAGATTTATGAGTACATGAGGTCAATGTCATTCTTTGACTTTTGACCCAGAACTCTCATATTTTGACAATTTCAAACAATCTCCTCAAAAGCCACTGGGCCAATTGTAATCAAATTTCATATAGAGTCTTCATGGCATGAGGGAACTATAATTTATTCATACAGTGCAGTTCACATGACCAACATGGTCGCCACGCCCAAATATGGTAAAAACCTTTACAAATCTTCTCCACAACCAATTGACCGATGGCCTTGAAACTTGGTATGTAGCATTTGGGTATTCCAGCACTATCAAGATTTTTAAATTATGACCTTGGGTTGACCTTAACCTTCTTTACGGCAAGGTCAAATATGGGAAA
The DNA here is from genome assembly GCA_963989385.1 of Ctena decussata. Taxonomy (NCBI): domain Eukaryota; kingdom Metazoa; phylum Mollusca; class Bivalvia; order Lucinida; family Lucinidae; genus Ctena; species Ctena decussata. Next base: position 30,235,665 of record OZ022504.1, on the reverse strand, counting down.
ATGCTAGAACATAAGATTTAATGAGAAGCTTTGAAGATTTAGGCTTAAAAATTGGTGTATGCAACCATTTTAATGAGTACTTGAAGATTTGTGAGTACAAGAGGTCAAGGTCATTCATTGACCTTTTACCCAGAACTCTCATATTTTGACAATTTCACATTATCTTCTCAAAAACCACTGGGCCTATTGTAACCAAATTTCATCTAGAGCCTCAAGGGGTTGAGGGGATGAAATTTGTTCAAATGGCTCAAGTCACATGACCAACATGGCCGCCATGCCCATATTTGGTAAAAACCTTTACAAATCCTCTTCTCCAGAACCAATTGACAGATGGCCTTGAAACTTGGTATGTAGCATTGAGTACTCCAGTTCTATTAAGAGCGTTCAAAATGATGACCTTGGGTTGACCTTGATCATTTTATGGCAAAGTCAAATATGAGAAAATGCTAGAATATAAGATTTCATGGAAAGTTTTGAAGATTTAGGCCTAAAAATTGGTAAATTGCTTAATGAGTACATCAAGATTCATGAGTATAAGAGGTCAAGTCGTTCTTTGACTTTGACTCTGAATTCTCATCGTTGGACAATTTCAAACTTATTCTTAAAAGCCACTAAGCCAATTGAAACCAAATATCATATAGAGCCTTCAGGGATTGTGGAAACGAACATTTCTTCAAATGGTCTGGGTCGCATGATCTTTGACACAGAGCTGTCATATTTTAACGTTTTCAAACATTTCCTCGAAAGCCAAAGGGCCAATTGTAAACTCATTTCATATAGAGCCTCCAGGAATAGATTGAACAAAAATTTGTTCAAACCGTCCAGGTCACATGACCAACATGGCTGCCATACCCATCTATGGTATAAACCTTTAATATTTTTCTTCTCCAGAACCAATACACCTGAAACTTGGTTTAGTAGCATGGAGTACTAGAGTACTACTAAGGCTGTTCAAATGATGACCTTGGGTTTGCCTTGACCTTTTTTTTGCAGCATGATCAAATATGGGAAAATGCTAGAACATAAGATTTCATGGAAAGTTTTGAAGATTTAGGCCTAAAAATGGTATGTATCGTTGTCTTAATGAGTACATAAAGATTTATGAGTACAAGAGGTTATGGTCAGTCTTTGACTTTTGACCGAAGACTCATATTTTGACAATTTCAGACATAAAAAAAACACTTTGCCAATTGCTCAGGTGAGCGATTCAGGGCCTCATGGCCCTCTTGTTTTTTTTTGAACCGCTTGACCTAGGAAGCTGATTTTTTGAAAAGTAGTCATGCTTGATTAATTTAATACTTTCATTCAAGTAAGGTAACTCTGCATTTATTTATTATGGAGTTTTCCCTGATGTTAATACTTAGGCAGTTAATGGATTCCTCAAGAAAAAAATAGCCGACACATGAAGTTTTTCTTTTCAAGTTATGCGCCTTTTGGCATGTTGTATGCCCCTTTCTAGCTCACCTGAGCCGAAGGCTACGGCGGAGCTTATAAGAAAGGCAGGGTCCGTTGTCCGTCGTCTTCGTCCGTCCGTTCGTCCGTCCGTAGGTCGTCCGTCAACAATTTCAAACAACTTCTCCACTGAAACTTCCGGGCCGATTGTAACCAAAATGCATATGTTGCCTATAGGGGTCATGGGAACGAAAAGTTATTCAAATGGTCATGGTCACATTACCAACATGGCCGCCATGCCCATATATGGTAAAAACCTTTAAAATCTTCTTCTCCAGAACCAATAAGCCGATAGCCTTGAAACTTGGTATGTATCATTGGGTACGTAAGTACTACCAAGATTTTTTCATATTATGACCTTGGGTTGACACTGACCTATTTTACGATAATGTCAAGTTTGGTCTTTGGTGCTTTTATACGGGAAAATGTTAGAACATAAGATTTCTTGGAAACTGATGAAAACTGGTCAAAACAGTCATCTTAATGAGTTCATGAAGGTTGTGAGTACAAGAGGTCAAGGTCATTCTTTGACCTTTGACCCAGGTCTCTCATATTTTGACAATTACCAGCAATCTCATCAAAAGCCACTGGGTCAATTGTAACCAAGTTCCATATAGAACTTTCAGGGATTGTGGGAATGAAATTTGAAATGCATTTGGTATACCTATCGGGTATGACGAGTAAATTACCTCATTAACGTTCGGGAGAATTCCGTAAAATTTTGATGGAGTTATGGCCCTTGCTTGAATTCGGCAGTTTTCCATTTTGAACCGCTTGACTTAGCAAGCTTGTTTTTGGTATAGTAGTAGTTCTTGATAAGTTTAACGCTTTAATACAAGGAAGGTAACTCTGCATTCATTAATTACGGAGTAATTTGCCCCAATGCTTAATACTTATGCAGCTAATAGGCTTAGGAATCAGTGAATTGAATTGCCAAAGGAAAAAGAGATGATACATATTTTTGTCTTTTCCAAATTATCCCAGTTTTGGAGTTATGCCCCTTTTGAAAATAATGAGATAAGCATTTTGTGACCAAGACATCAGAGAAAGTATTTGAGCTTTTAATATTTTGTACACTATTTAGGTATGAGAAGTAGACTACCTCATTAACTTTTGGGAGAATTCCATAAAACTTTTATGAAGTTATGTCCCTTGTTTGACTTTGGCATTTTTTCAACTCTTGAATTGTTTGATCCAGGAAGCTGAGTTTTTGTATAATAGTAGTTCTCGATGAGTTAAATATTTTAGTAAAGATTAAGCAGCCTTTTTTCGGATTTTAGACGTTCTTAAGTTTGACGCCTTTAGTGGCAAGCATATGATGGGGGCATAGTGTTTCACACAGTGTTTTTGTTTCTGTTGCTTCTACCTAGGCATCTATATTATGAAGTATTAAATGCTCGAATAAGAACTTATATCTGTCTCTGCGTCTCTCTCATTCTCTCTCTCTGGCTTTTCGCTAAATGGTCTTCGCTACTGACAGATACATCTGACTATGTATCTGACTGTCTGGAAGGGCCCTTATACAAATGATTTCAGACTTTTGGCAGAAGAGATTTATGCAAAGATGGATAACGCTTAATAAATGTTTGATAATTATAATAATTTAATAAATTTCACCCGTTATAAAGTGAAGAGTCTTAAAAATATTCCTTCTTCCTTTCACCTTTCATGCTTTAACTTGGTTTAATGGTTTTAAGGATGATACTGACGGGTAGGCACTTTGCTTGTATATGGCAATCTTAGGGTTCAAACTGTTTATCAAAAAAGAGGTTTCCCTCACATTAAGGATAACTATTCTGTATTATATTGTAAATGAAATTAAACCAAGAAAATACCCAGGCTATTATCTGATTTTGAAATTATGGCTTTGCTAAAGTTTGATTGTGTTTGTATTTCTAGCCATTTTCTCTCAAATTGTATGAAAACAGCAAAAGCTAATATAATTTCATTGCTAATACAAATGAACCTTTGTCATATGCAAGAAAACCATCACCGGAGAAGAACCAAAAGAACAAAAATGCAATCCTAAAGAAACATAATTTTTATTTCAGAGATTTCATTTTCCAACAGAAAATACTCACAAAATTGCAGCAATTTTCAACAAGCATATAGTGATGATCAAAGTATTTGCATACTTCACAACAATAGATATTTCTTAAATATTTCCGACAAAGAAACCACTATGTATAAGTTATGTTGTAAGAAATGTAAAGATAAACAGCCATTTGATATGAGAGATATAATCCAGTAACTACATGTGCCACTACCCTCAAATTTTACAAATTATAAAATCTACAAAATATGCATTTTGTGAGGATGTAACATTCACAACAATTTTCAAGTTTTGTTAGAAATACATTGAGTTGAATTTTTAAACGAAATTAAATGTCTTGGTTATACAAGAACACAACTAGGCACATACAACTAAAATTTACTTAAAACACAAAACGAAGTTACCCCATCCATCCAACCACCAATGGACAGAATTATGTAGCCGTACGTAACAGTCAACCCTTAAAACTGACAGATGTACTGTTAACTTAAAATCTATTAAAACAAATTAATATCAACAATTAGTATTTTGTAAGCTTTGGTCAGCATCAATAGCAAACAGTAGAATTGAGAGGTTTACATAAAGTTGCCATGATGAGATAATAGAAGAAAATGTGTATGGATGGACAGAGCCATTATCATTTTTCTTCATAACTTAATGCAAAACTTTAACACAGATGTTAATGGACCAATGGATGGGCAGATGGGCAAACAGATAGAAAGACGAAAATTATATACCCTCAACATACTTCATAAGCCTGAGGTATAATAAAATTTGAATAAAACTGTAGCTGTCTTCACTTCTTGGCCAAAATATACTGAGCAAAAGTGAAAACCCAACATCATAGCTGACAGTTGAAACCAACACAGTGCTACATTGGCTGGGTATGCATTTTTAATCATGCAAGTCATTCAGCAAAAGAATGTATTTTAAATAATGAATCTGATACTCTCCGTAACAGAGTTACCCTATCTCATTTGATTTGCGAAAAAAAATTACTCAAAACTGTTATCCAGAAAGCCAGGAAATTAAAGCTTTATTTTTTCGAAAATAACAAATTATCTCCCTTTGCATTAAAGATATAGAGATTTTTAAGTTTTGATTATTCTTTGGTTTATCACTTTTTATCAACTTCTTTCCCACTGTTGTAGTACAATACATCATGCATTTTACCTATTGTTAGTTTCCATGACAACTGAGACAATATTTGAAGGAAACCACAAATTAATTTCTTTTGGGAATTTCCATTGTTCAAGGTTTCTTATTAAGTTTTCGAAGAAAGGGCGACAATTCAACATTGGCTTTCAAAGACATGAAAACACATATTGATGTGTGCTTTCGTTTTTGACATTTTTGGTGCACTGATTGTTTGCCTAAGCCAAAATAAGGATGGTTGTACCATGTACTCTGTTATTTTAATCAAGTTTAAAATGGCAGATTGACTTTTTTTTATTTGCACCGCAGCAAAACTGGACCCATGTGTATTTTGAAATGTATTTGCTTTATCTGACATAGCTGTTGAAGTTTTCTACTACTATTTTGGGTTTAAACATGCTTTAAAATGCATTCCTATTAATTTATTTTCCAGGCTTCATAAAATCAGAAAAAATGAAGTAAAAATCATGTGTAACGTTTTAACCTCTGTTCAGTATATATACCAATAATATTTGATCCATGTGTACCTGGTATGTAAAGCATATTAGGTATCATATTTCTTCGATTATAAGAAAACGATGGTGGGGTTTCCCTTCCAAAACAATGCCATAAATCTTGATCCATCTTATAAAATTGATTTACACAATTGGGATCCTTGATGTAGGAAAAACCATATCTCAAAGCAGAATTTAGATATTTAGGGACATTCGAGAGACGGAAACCTCCCGTTTTATAGCCGAATAAATATGGTAATACAAAATTTCAGCTTTGTAAGCAAATACAATATGGAGTTATCACAAATCTCCTGACAGCTACCTACGCGTATTTTTGGTTTTGATACTTTCAGGATTCCACCAGTGTGCAATATGTCATAGTATTTATTATATTGCCTTTGTGATTCCTCACACCCACAAAATGGTAAAGTTTGTTTTTCAAGCCGTAATCTGAAAGGTAGCAGGGTAGTCTAGTCGCCGAAGAACAATCTTGAACTTCAGCCTCGCCAGTTGATATATATCAAATGCTCCTCATGTAATGAACTGGCCAGCAAATTTTAATCCTGCAAAAAAACAGAGACCTTTTTGTTGTTACAAACTATAGTTACAAACTTCTTGTGAATGCATAGATAAAGCAGCCGATATGATAAATTTGCAAGCGAGTTATGTAGTTATGGCAATAAAACACATTCCTTTGATTTTCCTTGGATAAACCTATTTCGGAGAAACATTGCTCATACTTCAATGAAGAACAGTCAGTCACGCGACGTTGTTGGTACGCAACGTTACATGTAAAAAAACACAATTGGCCGTTGTAACGTTCTATTAGACGTCACGTCATGGCGACGCCCGTTTAACTTTAGCGGCCTACCTATTGGTTAATGACACCTTTCGTCGCATATTTTACAAAAGTTGCTCTTGAAAATCGAAAATAATGCTCAAAATAATTTCAAAATTAAATGTAATTATAAAAGACAAAGGGCTAGGGTCGATAAGGGTCATTTTTGGCCTCTGTTTCAAAACTACTCATATCATGCCACATGACATCAAAGAACATGCCTGTCTCAAAAATGAAAAGAATTATCTAATTCCGAGCCTGTTACCATGACAACACGCGCTTTAACAAACATACCGTCTGTAAAGCGAAAATACACCGCTTATTCCGATTTGATAACTCTATTTAGCATGTTTTTATTATATAAAGGACTCCAATGAATCCAAATATGCATTAATTGATGAAAGTGACACTTAACTATCAATCTATTTCATCATTATTGCCATAGTAACGTAGACTGTGTCTTAGCAACAATAAAAACTAGTTTTTCGATGGCCAAAAAAAGAGTGTTAAATATTTTTCTCATAATTTTTTCGCCCAAAACATTCGTTTTTTTGTGAGATAATTGTAGAAACTAATGTTTGAACGCAGAAAGTATACAGTACCTCACCTGAGGCAAAGACTCGCAAGCTGACTTATAATAGAGCTGGACTTTGTCGCCAGTCCGTGGTCTGATCAAGGATTCAATCAAGAGTATCCATAAGACCTGTTAACCAATCTGAATTACAGAACATTTGCAGCAGACATTGGTAGTGAGAAAAACAGCATAAGGTTTTGGGACAGTTTGATTCCAAACTATTGTTGCCATGGCAGCCCAAACTTCCCATGGACTTGTGGTAATTGGGAAAATGTCAACCAGCTTATCGATCGTTGTCATTATCGACAAACTTGCAGAAAAATCCGTAGATTTTACGGTAAAATAACTGGCAACCAGCCGCCAGTCCATTTCCCATTGTTTTACATGTACGGGCGCCCGGACACATTTGAAAGCCTCGTCACGTAGTGTAGGGTAGAATGTGATAGGTATTGTTTTAGTCATACAGCCCTTCAAAACTATAGATGTATTTCCGAGTGCGGTCAAGTAAAATAAATCTACCATATCGTGATTTCCACAAATGCACTACGGGCAGACGCCGTAAAAATAACGGGAAATGGACTGGTAGCTGGTTGCAGGTATTCTACCGTAAAATCTACGGATTTTGTTTTACAGTGTAGATGGATAAAAACCTCGCATGTCTGCGAAAACTGGCCAGTATTGACGGTTTCCATGGAGTTATCTGCCCTTGATTATCAAGAGAGTACTTCAAGATTTATACAGGGACGGAGTGTTGTTTCGGCTAGAGGATATACATTTCTTCGTGTGTGTTTTTTTTTGTTTGTTTGTTTTCAGATGTTTTGCGTTTGCAGATATTCACGTAATGTTTGGAAATCTGAAAGGCGACTGGGAAACGAGTCAGGCTGACAGTCACCCGCCATGATGTACTAAAAAAAGCCTTTCGGCCTTTACTTGGAATAGTTTATCTATTTTCGGGTCTTAAGGTCAAAGAAGCAACCCGTTTTTATTCACCGAATCTACAGAGCTTCGGGATGAGCTGGAACTGAATGCATATATTCGGATCTTTGACGTGTTCAAAATTCTATCCCAGATCGACACATTCACTTGAGAGTTACAGCCCGCCGATTGTCCCAAAGTCCATATCAATGTGACCCTTCCGGGGATTGGGGTCGGGTGGGGAGAGAGAGCGGGTGCAGCGAACCATATTATTGAACGGGAGATTCTGCGTAGAATTAAACGAAGACACATATTAACAAGAGGGCCATGAGGCCCTGAATCGCTCACCTGAACAATTGGCAAGGTGGCTTTTACTTATCATGTCTGAAATTGTCAAAATATGAGTCTTGGGTCAAAAGTCAAAGAATGACCATGACCACTTGTACTCTTAAATCTTCATGTACTCATTAAGACAACCATATATACCATTTTCATGCCAAAATCTTCAAAACTTTCCATGAAATCTTATGTTCTAGCATTTTCCCATATTTGACCATGCCGCAAAAAAGGTCAAGGTAAACCCAAGGTCACCATTTGAACAGTCTTGGTGGTACTCTAGTACTCCATGCTATTTACCAAGTTTCAAGGCCATATGTATATTGGTTCTGGAGAAGAAAAATATTAAAGATTTATACCATAAGTGGTAATGGCGGCCAAGTTGGTCATGTGACCTGGACCGTTTGAACAAATTTTCATTCAATCAACCCCTGGAGGCTCTACATGAAATGTGTTCACAATTGGCCCTTTGGCTTGTGAGCAAATGGTAGAAAATGTCAAAATATGAGCGATTTGGATCAAAGGTAAAAAAATGACCTTGACCTCTTGTACTCATAATTCTTCATGAACTCATTTAGACAACTGTATGTACCATTTTTTAGGCCAAAATCTTCAAAACTTTCCATGAAATCTTATGTTCTACCATTTTCCCATATTTGACCTTGCTGTAAAAAGGTCAAGGTCAACACACGGTCATAATTTGAACAATCTTGATAGTACTCAAGTACCCAATGCTACATACAAAGTCTCAAGGCCATCGGTGTATTGGTTCTGGAGAAGAAGATTTTTAAAGGTATTTACCATATATGGGCCACTTTGGTCATGCGTCTAGGACCGTTAGAAATTTTTTTCATTCCCTCAAACCCTTGAGGCTCTATATGAAATTTGGTTTCAATTGGCCCAGTGGTTTTAGAGCAGATTGTTTGAAATTGTGATAATTTGAGATTTCTGGGTCATAGGTCAAAGAATGACCTTGACCTCTTGTACTCACAAATCTTCATGTACTCATTAAGATGATTGTATATACCAATTTTTAGGCCAAAATCTTCAAAACTTACCATGAAATCTCATGTTCTAGCATTTTCTGATATTTGACCTTGCCGTACAAAAGGTCAAGGTCAACCCATGGTCATTATTTGAACAATCTTGATAGTACTTGAGTACCCAATGCTACATACCGAGTTTCAAGGCCATCGGTCTACTGGTTCTGGAGAAGAAGATTTTTGAAGGTTTTTACCATATATGGGTGTGGTGGCCATGTTGGTCATGTGACCTGGACCGTCTGAACAAATTTTCATTCCCTCAACCCCTGGAGGATCTATATGAAATTTGGTTACAATTGGCCTAGCTGTTTTTGAGGAGATTGTTTGATATTGTCAAAATATGGGAGTTCTGGGTCAAAGGTCAAAGAATGACCTTGACCTCTTGTACTCATAAATCTTCATGTAGTCATTAAGATGACTGTATGTACCAATTTTTAGGCCAAAATCTTCAACAGTTTCCAAGATATCTTATGTTCCAGCATTTTGCCATATAAAAGCATAAGGAAGCAAATTTGATCTTACCGTAAAGAGGTCAAAGTCAACCCAAGGTCATAATTTGAACAATCTTGGTAGTACTCGTGTACCCGATGCTAAATACCAAGTTTCAAGGCTATCGATCTATTGGTTCTGGAGAAGAAGATTTTTTCAGGTTTTTACCATATATGGGCATGGCGGCCATGTTGGTCATGTGACCAGGACCGTTTGAACAACTTTTCGTTCCTAAGGTCCCAGGAGGCTCTGTATGAAATTTGGTCACAATTGGCCTAGCGGTTTCAGAGGAGAATTTGTTTGAAAGTGTGGACGGACGACGGACGACGGACGGACGGACGACGTACGACGGACGACGGACAACGGAGCCGCCTTACCATCCTATAAGCTCCCCCGGAGCCGCTGGCTCAGGTGAGCTAAAAATAATGCGAAGTTTGCTTTCTCGGCCAAAATACATGCAAGGTGAAAATCGATTTTTCGAATGTAACATTTACAAGAGACTTTAATTTGAAGCGGTCTGTGCATAAACAGCTGATATTAAAGTGCGGACCGGGCCGAAGCAAAGAAAGGCACATAACCAAAGTGGCGTAATGTGTAGAATACCTAGAGAGTCTACTAGGCATAAATGGCGTTTAGCTATAAAAGAAGTAAGACGTCTATATGTTTTGCGTTACAGTCACGTTCATTTGCGACACATCTAAATTGGTCAAGCAATTTCTTTAATTCATGTACATTCAACGTCTTAGTCCATAGGCCAGGAGGGCCACTATGCACAGAGACGTTAAGGCCATTCAGAAGCACAGGATATGCTACATAATTCCAAAGCTACCATAAAGCATTTCATTACTCGGCCTTTGGTGCCTTCCGATTACCTTTGGGCGGCTAAGCGTGTGAGCCTGGAAAACTATTTCTGTGGAACAACACGGAGGGCAGATTGGATGCTTACCTGAGGAATTTGGAAATGATTTTGCACCTAAATTCGGAATTTGCTTCCGTTTTTCTAACGAATTTAGACCTTAATTTGGACCTGAAATGGGAATTTAAAAATCGATCAGCCAGCAGCTTCTATATATTTGCTTTAGCGCCTGGTAAAATAGTGACCCGGGCATTTTTCTTTAAAGAATAGTAACCCCCATCCCAACCTCAGTCATAATATATTATGTCTGTCCATGAATCAAAGGTGCCTTCATATATGCTTAGGGCATACAGGATGTTGTGTCCGGTCTGTTACAACTATGGATTTTAAAATAATTTGGCAAAAATGTCCAGACGATGTGTCGCGCGCAAGTCCTAGGTACCTAACTTGAGGGTCAAGATCACAGAGATCATTCAAAGATAATGGTGGCCTGCTATATGACTCTGGCAAACAGAATGTCGTACCTGACCTGTAACTTTGTCATTTGTAGGTAGACTTTCAAATAACTGGAAACAAATATTAGCCACATTAAGACAATGTATCGCGTGCAAGAGATAGGCCGCCGTCTCGAAAACTAAAGTCAATGTCACAAATTAAGAAAAATGACAATGCGTTGGCTTGACTTATGGTGTTATTGTAATATAAGATTTTAGCATTAACAGGTAGACTTATTCACTATGAAGAGGTTTTGCTGTTGATTCTGAAAAAAAGTATCACGTCTACACACTTACTCTCATTGCCTTTCACAAAGGGGTACATGACATTTTCAGTCTTCCAAATATATTTTTTCGATTTTTCTTATTTACTGAATCATTTTTGTTAGATTGGTATGCCTACAATGAAGAAAATACTACTGCTGCTCATAGTATGCAATAATTTACAAATGATTAGTATGCTAGCCTTATTCTCAGATGCAGAGGGTCTAATTATCCCACCCCCCTTTTCAGTTTTTCTAGTTGTATACTATCTCCCCCTCCCCTTTGCCTAAGCATGCCACTCACATATAATGTATTTATTAAAAATCCATGCATACATGCAGAGGCACGGGCGTTGGGGAAAGTATCACTATAAAACTTTGCCTATATTCAATGTCATTCAATTATACAATCACCAAAAATCTAAATCTATCTGCTTGATGAAAATATGCTATTTATAAGAATTCAGAGCAACACCTTTTGAAAGGAAATTTTGAAGTACACCGAAAGTTCATTTTTGATCCCTTTATAAACAATTTTTTCGCGTATCGCCATTTAACTTCGCGTATCGCCATTTAACTTCGCGTAGAGGTGTCATAATATTATGACCAGGCTACTTTTCCTTAAAAAATAATGGCCTGGGGTAAATTTTCTTCAAAAAAGTGACGGTGGTCGTTATTCTATGCGGTCACAATTCATCTTGAGGAGTCATTTAATTTCGAGTGGGAAGGTGTGTGTTGAGTCATAATATTATAATGTTATGACCGGGAAGTCATATCATGACCGGGGGTCACTATTTTTCGAAGAATAATGACCGGGGTCCGAGGTCGTTAATCTATGGGAAACTGTGGAAAAAGTGATCCCGTTTCTAAAACATACTGACCCACGTTAACCCCTTCGAAGATACCAGTAGCAACAACAGCATCAACAAGTATTACCAATAATAAATCTTGCAGTTACTGTAGTTTATAATCAGTTAGTTGTCGGTTGTCGATTAGGTGGGGATAAATATTTTATAGCTATCATGTAGGGGTAAACGGGAGTCGGTTTTTAGAACGGGGTCATTTTTTCTATAAAATAATGACCGGGGAAACCCATAGAATAACGGCACCCGGTCATTATTCTTTAAAGAATAGTGACCCCTAATCCCGTCATAATATTATGACTCCGCGGTCATAACATTATAATATTATAACACCCCCTCAAGCCGCCCCCCCTCCCCCCACACACCACACACATCCGTTCAAACAACATCAATAAGTATTGCCAATAATAAAACGTGCAGTAGTTAATAATCAGTTAGTGGTCGATTAGGTAGTAAGGGTTAATATTTTATAGCTATCATCGAGGGGGTTAACGGGAATCAGTATCTTTTAGAAACGGAGTCATTTTTTCTATAGAAAAATGACCGAGGGTCGTTATTCTATGGGTTATCCAGTGAGAACCAGTTGACCCCTGGGCTGAAATTTGATATGTAGCATCAGGTACTCAAGGACTACCGACATTGTTCAAGTGATGACCTTGGGATGACCTTGTCTTTTTACCGCGAGTTCGAATTTGGTTTTTGGTGCTTTTATGTGGGAGAGGCGCCGTGGTCAAGCGGTTAGGATTCTCGGTTATGGTGCAGAAAATCGCCGAAAGGTCGTGAGTTCGCGGCTCTCCGTCGCCATCCGACGACTGGAAAACTCTCTCTGTCAACCCAGCAGTAAACGGGTACCTTTTTCGAATCAAGGAAGGATAAGGCAGGGAAAGGAGAGGAATGGGCTCTAGTTTTTCTCTATTGTTTCCAGTCTTAAAATTGCCATTAAAGTTGGGCAACTGCTTTGGCTTCTGGTAAGCGTTGCCCCCAGACCCCCCTTTGTTAACTTCTTAACAGAGTACTTTTAGCCATTTGTTAACTTGCATTTATTTATAATGTGACTCTATCAATAAGTATTTATCAAACTTTCAAAAGTGCAAATAAAAGCATGTTTTGGCATATGATTGATTGGGCTAGAAAAAAACACACACTTAAATTCCTAATGTTATAGCACTAAAACTTTGCGAAAATAGCCCTAATCTTTAGTCAAAATAATCCTAATTTAAGGCCTAATTTTTTGCCAAGCTCATACAGGGATGTTTGCAGCTTCACCAGAGATGACAAGAGTAAGGGCCCAGTCTCACTGTCACGTTTTGAGGGCTACGTTGTACTACGTTTACCGCCCTACGTTTGGCAAAAATGTATCCCGTTTTGTAAGTATTAAGGTGTAACTACGTTTCTAGTACGTTTTAAATACGTTTACATACGAGTTACTTCGTATTACCCGGTTATCATACGGTTTAGTGCCACGCTTTCACAACGGACGGGAACAGTTTACTTTCTTACTACGATTCCGTACGTTTTACTAGGGACTACTAGGTAGTGTCCGGTATAATTACCTAGTCAAAATAACGTATGAGTAGGTATCGCAAAACATACCAAAACGTAATAAAACGTCACAAAACGTACTAAGACGTGGGAAAGCGTATATAATGCGTAGCAGTACGAAGAGGAACTTCACGTATGGCTACGTATTTAAAACGTTCATCTACGTTTTAGTACGTTTAGACTACGTTTCAATACGTATTTACTACTCATACAGTAAGTATTTTGAAATGCTACGTTTAAGCTGAATTTTCAATTCAACTGTAGAAAGGCCACGTATGTGTAGCAGTATATATCTGTATATAATACGTACTCTCTACGTTTCTATACGCTTATTCCCGTTTTGGTACGTTTTAAATACGTATAAAAACCTAGTCTTCACTACGTTACAGTGAGACTGAAGCCGAGGAGGACCTCTAGGTTATTCTTGTTACGTTTATAGCTCACCTGGCCCGAAGGGCCATAGTGAGCTATTGTCGTACCAAAGCGTCCGGCGTTCGTCGTGCGTTGTGCGTCGTGCGTCTTTCGTCGTCCGTCAACAATTGAAAAAAATTATTCAAACATCTTCTTCTATAAAACTACTGGACCAATGGTTCTCAAATTACACATGGAACATGCCCTGACTCCAAGGTCTTAGAATTGTAAAATTGGGTCAGGTCGAATATCCAAAATGGCCGCTGTTACTAAAGATAGCAAAAATAGCAAAATCGTCTTCTTTTCCAGAACCACTGGGTATCTTTGTCTAAAATTTGGCATGAAACATCAGTGGAACATTGGTATTTAGACTTGTAAAAATGAAAAAAAACTGTAGCGGAGTCTTGTCGCAGTGACCTACTTTCTGTTTAACAGTGTATTTTTGCTCAATTGCCAATGTCCAAAAACAACTAATTTGAACAACTTCAAACAACTTCTGCTCTAAAACACCTGTACCCATGGGTCTCAAATTACACATGGAGCATGACCAGACTGCAAAGTTTTAAAATTGCAAAATTGGGTTAAGTCGAGAATCCAAGATGGCTGCCGTTACTAAAAATAGCAAAAACAACAAAATCAACTTCTTCTCCAGAACCATCGGGTATATTTGGTTGAAAGTTTGCACGGAAGATTAATGGGACCTTGGAATTAAAAACGATAAAAATGAAAAAAATCTATAGCGGAATAGGTCACAGTGACCTACTTAGCGTTTAAAAGACCGATTTTGCTCAAATGCCAATATTTCAAGAAATCTTTATGGATTCTTGTCAGATTTGGTCAGAAATGGTCGTTGTATAAAATTATTTCAAACTCGTGCCAATTGACTATCCAAGATGGCCACCAGGGGGACTGTTACTAAAAATAGCATAAACAGTTGGTTGGTTGGTTGATTTGATGCTTAACGTCCACGGTAAACAACTAAGGTCATGTCGGGACGGTCAGTTAACCTAACCACACTATTCCTGGGCAGGCTTAGACCTTCTAAGCGGTTAACCAGTACTTAGTGCACATACTTTCGCCAGTAACTGACAACTGCCCTTCTTGAATCAGCGGAAGAAGAAACGAAAGTATGTGGCCAGACCGGGATTCGAACCCAGGACCTCTGACTTACGAGTCAGGTGCCCTACCGATTGCGCTACCCGGCCCGGCAGCATAAACAGAAAAATGACAATTTCACGAATCCTTGAATGGAATTGGACCAACTTTGTGTCAGAATGTTCCTTGCATGAAGCCATTTTGATTAATTGCAATTTGGCAATCCAAGATGGCCGCCATTTGCCGTTACTAAAAATAGCACAAAACATGAAATTGACAATATCTCAGTAACCGCTGAATGGATTTTGACGAAATTTGTGGCAAAATAATTCTTGCATTGAAGTGTTGGTGTCTGTTACTCAAAATAGCAAAATGTGAAAATTAGAAAATCTCAATGGAATTGGACTAATTTTGTGTCAGAATGGTCCTTTCATGGAGCCTTTTCGATTTTTTTTTGCATTTTGGCATTCCAAGATGGCTGCCATCTGCCGTTACTAAAAATAGCCCAAAAACATGAAAATAACAATATCTCAGTAACCGCTGAATGGATTTTGACGAAATTTGTGGCAAAATAATTCTTGCATTGAAATGTTTCAAACGGAACTAAACATAGACCAGTCATGTTGGTGTCTATAACTAAAAATAGCAAAATGTGAAAATTAGAAAATCTCAATGGAATTGGACTAATTTTGTGTCAGAATGGTCCTTTCATGGAGCCTTTTCACTTTTTTTGCATTTTGGCGTTCCAAGATGGCTGCCATCTGCCATTACTAAAAATTGCCCAAAACATGAAAATGACAATATCTCCGTAACTGTTGAATGGATTTTGAGGAAATATGTTGCAAAATGCTTCTTGCATTGAGGTGTTTCAAAAATAGCTGAATATAGACCAGTCAAGTTGGCCACTGTTACTAAAAAAAGCAAAATGTGAAAATGAGAAAACCTCAGTGGAATTGGACCAATTTTATATCAGAATGGTCTTGTGGCAAAATAGCCAGGTGAGCGATATCAGGCCCATTTGGACCTCTTGTTGTACGTATTTAATGCGTTTCGGCTACGTTTTAGTACGATTTGACCACGTTAGACTACGTGTTGCTACGTTTTACTAGGTATACGGTACGTATATCAAAATACCATGTTTGAGTTAAAAATTATAAATGAAACGTTACTATGCCACGTATTTAGCTATACTTATAATCGATTTCACTACGTTTTACAACGTTTACTGCCGTTTTGCCTCGTTTCAAAACGTAGTAAAACCTAACCCTCAATTCGTGACAGTGAGCCTGTGGCTTAACATGCTCCAGGCACTGGTTTGCAAAAGTAAGCTAAACCATGCCCTCAGCATGGTTACAGACATCACTATGTTCTTTTTGTGAGACAATAAAGTGTAAAAATTACTGATGTTGGTAAAATAAAAGGATGTTAAGGTCAAATAAATAAGGATCTGATAGTTCAGCCTATAAAAGTTAGTGTGTGAAAAAAAGAAATTAGCTCCCTCAAGGTGAAAAAAAGAAAAAAGAAATTGTTTCCAGAGGCCAATGAAAAAAATAATCTGACTCCACAAAAGAATACCAGGTCCCCCCCCCCCCTCCCGCCCCACCCCCCTAGAATATCAAATGGTCGGTCTCTTATCACAGGCCGCTTACGTCAGGTCATACCATGTAAACAAGTCACGGCCCGGTTCGCGGATACATAAGTCAAAAAGCCTTAAACAATGTTCGAACAGGACGTGTATTCCATGATTATAAAACTGGCCTCACAGGCCTTATTGGAGTACATATTGCTATACATGTGCACGCATTTTGTTGTACGTTATATTTTGTGTATGTTTCATTTTTAGATTTACCTTCGTTCTATTCATAATAATTGCCGAATCTTGCATATGCACGCAACTGCGCAAAACGGAAGCATAAAAGTTCAAGCCAAACATATTACCGTACTGTCCCTCAAAGTTAAGTATCTGAGTAACACGGTAGACCCAGATTAGACTAATCCTAAACGAGCGGACATGTGCTTGCATTGTTTGCAACTGATTAAAATTAAAAAATATTTTCAAATTTTAGCGTGAGCAATGTAACTGGTCTGGATGTCCCAATATTCAGGGTGAAATGGTTTTATATTGCTGCTAGAGCGAAGTGACAAAACGATTTATCTCGTATAAGTTTCATAAGGGCCCAGTCTCACTGTCACGTTTTGAGGGCTAGGTTGTTCTGCGTTTCCCGCCCTACGTTTGTTCCCCGTTTTGTAGGTTTAAGGTGTTACTACGTGTCTAGTACGTTTCTAATACGTTTAACAACGATTTACTTCGTATTATCCGGTTATCAAACAGTTTTGTGTCACGCTTTCAGATGGGATGAGGACAGTTTACTTACCTACTACAATTCCGTACGTTTTACAAGAGACTACTAGGTAGTGTCCGGTATAACTGCCTAGTAAAAGTGAGGTTTGAGTAGGTATCGGAAAACATACTAAATCGTAATCAAACGTAGAATAAACGTCACAAAACGTACTAAGACGTGGGAAAATCGTTTATAATGTGTAGAAGTATGTAGAGGACCTTCACGTATGGCTACGTATTTGCACGTATTTGTCACGTTTCAACTACGTTCTTGTACGTTTAGACTACGTTTCAGTACGTTTTTACTACGCATACAGTAAGCATTTCGAAATGTTACGTTTCAGTTGAATTTTCAATTCAAACGTATCTATGCCACGTACGTAGCTGTATATATCCGTATATAATACGTATTCACTACGTTTTTATATGCATATTCCCGTTTTCGTAAATTTTGAATACGTAGAAAAACCTAGTCCTCAATACATGACAGTAAGACTGAGGCTTAGATGACCCCTAGGTTATTTTTGTTACGTTTTTGTACGTATTTAATGAGTTTCGACTACGCTTTGACCACGTCTATCTACGTGTTGCTACGTTTTACTAGGTATACCCTACGTATATCAAAATGCCATTTTTGAGTTAAACTTTCTAAATAAAACGTAACTAGGCCACGTATTTAGCTATATTTATATAAATATTCACTACGTTTTACAACGTATACTGCCGCTTCGCAACGTTTTAAAACGTAGTAAAGCATAGCCCTCAAAACGTGACAGTGAGACTGTGGCTTTAAGGCCTCCTCACACATAGACGAAAAACCCCCGACGTCAACTTCCGTATACTGGCGAATAGGACTTCAGCAAATTCGTTCTCGTTAGTATATGTACGTTGTACATCGTTGGCGGTGTTCGTATGGATGCGTTTGTCAGCTTTTGCGTCCGTTGCAATTAGTTTTGTTCGTCGGAGAAATTTCAACATGTTGATAATTTTGTGGCGAATAAAAGTTTCGTCCATCATTCGTTAGAATTCGTTTTAATACGTTGACCAATCGGAAAGACTTCGCATAGCTTTCGTCAACTGGCGTAAGAGATCGCAGCTCTCAGCTGATTTGCATATCTTGAACAGCTGATTTGCATATCAAGCGAAAGAGGACGATCCCAAGACGAATCTTTGCGATAATTTGCAAACTTTTGCGAATTGTAGCGAATATTTGCGTATTGTAGCGAATTGAATCCGACGCATGAAAGCAAATTATAACGATAAGTTAACGTTTAGAAAACGATCGGTATACGCTTGCATACGAATAAATACGAAGGGTAACTACGGCAAACGAATCCATGCGAGTCATAGCGCTCCTAAATGTTTTAGTAGTTTTGAGTACTTAAAAATTTTGTGCAGACATATGCCTGTTGTTCATATATAAAGGAGGTGATTAATTTCAAGGTAAACTCCGTTCATTAATTCTGAAACTGGATTTTTCGCTGCTTATACTTTTATAAGCTAATCAATCAAAGTAAGACTGCTCATAGTGATAAAGCTCGACTTCCGCCGATTTCTCATAAAGGTCTCATGTACCTTAGCCTTGCGTCTGATGCTGCAGTTACGTGCATGAAACAGCAAATTTCAAAAACTCGTCCGCAAACTAAGACCATTTGATGAAAATTGACAGCCTAAAGTCATACATATTCACATACTTTCCACGTGGATATCACGCTGGTCATTCGGAGAATAAGTGTTGGCCCTCTAGCAAAGTCACACGAAGGATGATTCCAGAAAAAAAATGCTTTGAAACCCGGCTGCTTAAAAAAAAATATTCGGAGGGAAATATTGCATGCATGCGGGTTCATCTTTGTCCGTCAGTGTCTATAAAACAGTTAATTAGAAGTAAATGATTTGCACGCTTGTGAAAATGTACCCTTGTATTGTACAAACAGGGACGACTCAGACTGTGCAGTCATATCAGAGTCTACATTTTTGCATTAACTTTCTTAGATAATATAAAGAGATTATAGTGAAAAACCTGTACAGTTGAGTAGTAACAGTATGCACATGACTTAATATCCTTTGCAGATGACGCAAATCAAATATGTGAACCTCTCAGCTTCTACTCAAACTCAGTACCGTGAGGTTGACTTCGACCCCGTTTGACTCTGATCAGACTGCCTCCTGTTGGCGCAAGCCCGTGAGGTTCGAGGATGTAGTATTTACATTGAGATCTTCCTTGCATATATATTGTTAGTGTCGAGGTGTAGAGGTCGGGTGATAGACCGAGGGAATAGCGGTTTGTTGAAAAGTGGAGGGGGTGCGTGTCTAGATACTAGGGTGGAGGTTCGGGTGGTAGACTGAATAAGGTGTATGTTTGCAAGGGGGTCATATCGAGGGGTGGGAGTTTGGATGGTAGACAAATGGGGGAGGAGTTGTAGGTAGTGCAGTGAGGGGGGATTATTTTTCTTTCTTTTAGAGTTTGGGTGGGGGTGGGGGTGGGGAGGAGGAACAGACCGATTGAGGGGAGCTGTAATAATTTAAGAGATGCACGATTTGGTCGTTGTATTTAACTTCGCAATTCTAACGCAACCTCGGTATTAAATGTTTTGGAAATTCAGAAATTTATTAGAAAATGCGGAAAGCTGTAATAGTTGCGTTAAAGTAGCGCCAGTGAACATCATTACGTCACACTGACGCTGATATAACGTCATTCAGACGTTGTTTGTCGGTGGTGAAGGACTACGGTGAAACACTGAAAACCTTGTCCAGTGTAAATTTTATGCGGTGTGATCAATTTCAAATAGAGATAGAATTATCTAGATGATAAGCTTGTTGTCACGCTGACTGATTTCGCACGCGCAGAACATGTGTTAGAATACTAACCACACCCGTACACAAAATTATTTATAGCGACCACTTTATATGGTATTAAAAGGCGTTTCCAACCTGTCAGATGGACTTAGTCTCTGGTTGAAAATGTGTTATTTGCATTTTCGTGCAGGTTAGCCCAGCAGCCTACGAAAGGCAGAGTCACTGGACACATTGATGAGAAATCGGCGGAAGTCTAGCATTATCACTATGTACAGTCTTATCTGGATTTATTAGATTATAAAAGTATGAGCAGCGAAAACCCCAGTTTCAGAATTAATGAACGGAGTTTAATTAGTTATTCCTTCGTCAGAATGGAAGATATACAACGCCTGATACTTATGTTGCTGCTGTGGCCCAGCAAGACGTTTTTATCAGTCAGGAGTCTTTTCACCGTGCACCCTGGCAAGGTTCAGGTCCACAGACTTCTCAGAAGATTGGGTAGGGGACCTTTGGGCAGACTGCTGTATATCACCGCCACTGAACATAAAAATGTAAAAAAAAATATAAATAACTGTAAGCAAACACTTGGGAATAATTTTACTGTGTAAATACCAAAATAATTACAAACATTTACTGAAAACCCTTTTCCTTACACATGGCATAGTACATGTAAGTTGTAGACACTAGAATTTAAAAAAAAAGAAGGCACAATAGCTAGACGCCATTACTGCGCTACAAAGCACCTGCACGGCATTACTGACATATAACCATGTGAAATAAAGACTACAGATGACTTGAACCTACACCTAACATATAAGCAGGACATACAATACAAGATCTTGAAAATAGTTTTAACACGGGTCAGTCACACAGATACTGCTCCTTGTCAGTATAAAGTATGACAAGGGACATAACAAACCTATTGAACCAAGAGTTATTGAGACCTTATTGCGTGACGAAGGAAAGACGGACAGATGGAATGATAGACAGACGGACAAATCAGCGACTACGTGTATATGGTATCCCTTTGGAGAGCATAAAAAGTAAATCTAACACTAAAAACTAACACGGAAGGAATACTGGGTAGTTTCTCCTCGGTTTTACCAGGCTTTTCATCAGACTGCACCTCAGGTCCCTTTGGTGGCTCTGACTCTATAGCAGCAGCCTTCCCTGCTCTAGTATCCTCTTCCCCTAGGTGGCATTTTTTGACTTACAAAACAGTTTTATATCAATCAGCAGTCACAGCAAGTGCTTGTTAGTTTATAGCGTCCTTTAACGACCGAATGCAAAAATACCGTTTCGGAAACATTCGGAGGCATGCGCCAATATGCGCAAAGTTGCGCTTAAGTTCGTGTGGTTTGCGCTCTTAATCGTTCCTAATCGATAACGGAAAGAACGGACATTGTTTTTGGGACCCATCGCATTCCAGCGAATAACAGTAACCGTTCGTCTCACTTCGTAAATCATTCGCAACAAATAGTTCCCCTACGTTTACTTTCGTAGCGATGCAACAAATTTTCAAACAGTTTCGGTCAGAATTCGCTAGAATTCACAAAATTTCCGTGTTCGCAAGGCTTCGTTAAATGGATTCGCCTACGTGTGAGGGGGCCTTAAACACGCATTAATCTTTATAACTTTGAACATATGATGCAAGTATACCAGTATGATACAATTCTACATACTAGCAATTTGGGAAAGTTGATATTATGCGGCTTCTTACGGTGCTAGGCGGGTTATATTTGACAGTTCCAGCCGTTCTATTTTTCACCAATGAATATGTATGCCCAGAAATCAGGGTAGGGAAACATTTGACCATGACGCTATATTTTTTATGATCATGTAGGCACACGTCTTTGGAACTTCGCCAGTTTGATGCATTTTCCTATATAAGTTTTGTTTTATACAAAGCCAAATAGTTCATGAGCTGTAATTAAGGTTTTATGATTTAACAACAATAAAGGTGTTATCGAGCAACTTGTATGTAATTCCCATGTTTACTTTGACACCAGTTACGAATGATCAAATTCTAGGACTTCTGTTATGGTGAATGTCGAAGTGTTTGCAACTGCAAGTAGAAAACAGCAAAATATGAACTGGTTACCGATAAGGTTACACTAACTTACAGCTCACGCGCAACAAATTTCTTACCTAACTATTAAAAGAAATGGAGAAATCAATATTCTCCCACTTTCACGTATACAAGATAAGCATTCACCCCATATGAGAAACTTCTATCTTTCATAAACAACATCTTTCTTATATAAGAAACATGACATTTTCTTTGTTTGACAGATATTTCAACTTTAAATGAACAAACTGGATAGGCAAGCAACTAGGACGACGTTGTATAACATGTCATAATTAAAATCTTTAAGAGTTCCTTAAGAGCAGGGAATACATTCAGAAGAAGGAACACGGGCCAGACTACGTACCGTCACAACTTTCGGCTTTAAAATCCTCACCAGTGACCCTGACAATATCTGGCGACAAAACCAGAGACAAGCATATTGATATTTCTTAATTTTAATTGGGCAGTCGATTCAATGACTGACTAGTATCAAAAGAGGTCCAAATAATATAAAAGACGATGATCTAAAATAAGAGTAAACCAATCTAAAATTCCAGATTTTTCAGAACATATTCTCTGATCGCAAAGGAAAAAAATAAATAAAATCTGCACTATGGATGATGTACGGGGAGACGTTTTACGGCCGTCACACGGCACAACACCAGCTGCAGTGAAGTAAAATTAAAATCTTTAAGAGTTCCTTAAAAGCAGAGAATACATTCAGAAGAAGGAACATGGACCAGACTACGTAGTTTCGGTTTAAAAGCCTCATTAGTGACCCTTAAAATATCTGGTGACAAAATATACTGAACTTTCTAAATTTTAATTACAAGTTTGTAACCTCACTTAAATTCAATCACGTCACTAGATCCAGCTTTGAAACGTCGCTAGCAAAGGACCTGGTATGATAAGGCCCATATTTGGCCCCCAGAAATATCATTTTTCAAAAGTCTTATTTCCCTAATGAAAATGTATTCATATGAAAGTTCAAACCTTGAATGTAACAGCAAACACAAAATTAACCAGTTCTTGCACAAAATATTTGTGATATTTGTATTGAACATACCCATACCCCCAGCGGATTCTGACAAAAATGACGAATTTGGTGGCCTTTGTGGCTGTCAAAATATATGAGCCCGGCCTCCAGCACATTTAATATTTTGTATACAGATAAAATTTTAATATATTTACATGCCATGAAAATATTAAATGTGCTGGAGACCGGACTCAAGGTTTATTTTGAACGTTTTGTTACCAAACTGGCAGCCTTTGGAACATTTTCCCAGCGCTCTCAACATAAAAACGCCCATATCTCCGCTCATAGACAAAATAAGCATATGTTGTGGGTATTCATTTTCTTAGTTAGAACACAAGGAATAATCTGGTATACATTTCATTTTTATCTGTTGGAATTTTTTGGTTAGCGTCTCTGGACTTGCAAACTTGAGTGGGTGGGGTACCTAGAGAGGCCTTGTGCAGTGCACATGTAATTAGCAGTGCAATCTTACATATAAGCATTTCATCAAAAGCATGTTGTTAAGAGCTTTCAAAACTTATTGTAAATGACTTATTTCTTTAAAGGAATATGTATTAAACTTAATTTTTTTCGCAATTTCCTTCATTTTATTGAAACAACGTCGGCATGTCAGAAATCATGTTATTCTGAGAATTAACACACACGAAACATATTATTTCTGCTTGTTCCCATACACACAAATAATAAGCAATAGAAACCATGCATTTTTAAGAGATTTTGAATGGGGGCCAAAAACGGCCCTTATCATACCAGGTCCTTTACGCACGCGGCGTGAGCGGCTTAGCTGCATTTTGTTTGTACCCTCTGGAAGAAACAATAAGCAACAAGTCGTGTGTCCCGTCTATTTTCAAGATGCAAACTGTGTTTACATCCGTTCAAAGACCTGATATATACACTGGACTGCTCAAAATTTATTTCAGATCACTGGTTTGAAAATTGAAATTTTGCTGTTCTTAAGCTGAATCCGAGTTGAGATTTAAAGTCCGCTTAAAGTGGGAGAAAAATAATCCATTATGAGCCAGTTCGTGTAGGATAGAGAAATCTCACACTCGGAGTCGAAATTTCAACCAGGGACTCGGCAAGCCTCGATCCTGGTAGAAATTCCGACCCCTCGGGTGAGGTTTCCCTATCCTACATGGACACTCATGATGGAGTGTTACCTTCTTACCTTCAAAGTGGACTCAAAATGTCAAAATGTTAACCGAAACTTCGCCGGTTGACGTCACAAGGTCACGTTTTTAGTATAACCGTTCGTGTACTTTAGCATCAATACCTGATATCTACAGCATTTTAGATGTCTAGCAAAGTTCATATTCAACTTGCAGCAAATGTGTCGTTGACAAGCTTTGTCAAAATTCAAACCATAATCTTATGATGATTTCTTTTCGTATTTGTAGTTTCATGTACCTTACTCTTTGAAATGACACATATAGTAATGAACATTTCCAGTTTAATTCGAATACGAATACAATACCGATTATGATAAATTTGACAGTTAATCTGGGGGTGGGGGTGGGGTCTGAGGTTGATAAACGGGGGTTAATTTGAAGGTCTGTTTGCATGAGATTTTAGTTTGTGCTATGTACAAAAGTTAACACAATAAAAAAATGCGATTAATTATACTCAGCCTCAGTGAAAACGCACCACTCTTTCACTGTTATAATCTGCGCATACTATATATCATATATTAACCAGTTTGAACTATGTTATTCCGCCAATGGTAAGAGTTTGTCAAAGTATACGCTACGAGTGTCTTACGTAGCTTAAGCTCTGAAATCACAAGAAAATAGTATACATTTTCTATGGTAGAAATTCTTCGCTGGTGGCTTTTGCAAGAGAAAAGATAGCCTATAAAAACGCGATAGTAAAGAAATCCGGAAAGCCGCAAGTAAGAAACTTAATTAGAGTGTACTAGAATGTCACTCTGTCGTCTGGTTCATCAATCAGCGGACAAATGAAAGTAAATAAAAGCAAAAATGTTATCTTTTGCAACTCAAAAAGCTGAGATTAGTTGTATAAATTGAATTTCAGAAATTTCGGGGGGACAAACGTCAAACACAATCCAGCCTGAGCATGACGTTTGTCACGATACAATGAATCGCTTGTTATTAGTGGAATGTAATAATAACAACTGGAGTTGAACTTGTGTCGAATCTGTATTTAAGAGGGTGCCCTAGAATGAGAATATTACAAGATGAAAGAAATGGGCACATAAAGAATATATGATTACTAAACACACAAACAATTCTGTGAGGAATATGTTGGTTTGATGAGAGCATCAATCAATATCAATATAATTAAACCAGTCATTACTGAACTATGCAATTTACAGTCACATGTGCTGCAAGGACAGCACATGTATAAAATAAACATTACTCAATACATGACTGAAATACTTTGATCATAAATCAGACATTATGCATGTCAGAAATAAACAATATGTAGCAACATTAGTCCTCGCTTGGAAGCCGCCATTTTCATGAAACAAAGAACAAAGGATAAACCAGAAGTCTTCAAATAAATACAAGTTAAGCCACAGACGCATTAAATTTCCAACACGCTATAGTAAACAATACTACACACAGCAGGGAAATAAGCAGACCTGGCAAAATCCATAATGGATGACGATTATAAACTAAACTTCTTGACGAAGAAAAATAAGCGTCTATCCATGACTATGAAAATGGCGAAATGCAAAGAGCGCTCGCTGACGTAATGTGCAGGTGACATGCAGTGCAGTATTTTATTGGTTAAAAGGTAAAAATGCACAACCCATTCATACACGTCATTTTATATATACTAGCCAAAAGTTCTAACCGGCCACTTACATTTTATCGATTTTCTTCAGAGCCCCCCAAAATCTTACAATTCTAATTACATCCCCAAATAGGCAGATATGTCAGACAACTCAGCCATAAAAAGGTTTGACAAAATTCTTAACATTACAGCCAGGATGTGCCTATAAACAGAAGTATCACCATTTTTAGAATTCACAAAATTAAGCATTTCGTTACAATTTGTGAAAAATCAATTATTGAAATATCCAATTTACGTGAGCAAAACCACTTCATTACTAAAGCAAGTGACTGAATATACAGATTTATACAGAAATGAACATTCTTCCTGCATGACAGTGGCCGATTTGGGTCAAAATGTTAAAACTTACCCCACGACTCAATGCAAATTCCTGTTAGTTTTGAAAATGGGGGTACTTGCATTCATCTGTGACTCCTGGATACAGTGAACTGAATAACGCTTAACCTTTTAGTGGTATGGTTTACTAACATATTTGCCTATCTGCGGCTGTAATCGGAATTGTGAGATTGCGAATAGCACTGAAGGAAAATGATAAAAACTAAGTGGTCGGTTAGAACTTTTGACTAGTATACATAGACTCAACGATTGGTTTACACAGCTTTGGAGTCTGAAAAATAGTTACCGGGATTCCAATTTTTAAGAGTAACTACACTTCAGGAACTGACTGAATCAGATCCCAAACCCTATCCCCAACATCAAAGGGAAAAATTGACAAAGACATCCGGACAAATAATAAATTACAAGTGATAAGCCGAGTCAGCAGCTCTTTCCCAAATAGGTGGCAACTCAGCTATCTTTATCGAACTAAATAATTTAGACCAACAGAAGGTTACAACAGACTAAGCAAATTATACGAAAAACATTTAACAATTATTTTTACCTATTTTCTATTTTTATTATAAAAGAGTTAAAATGAGAACACAATAAATTAAACAGCACCGAACATAAAACAAATGCAACCGCAACGAAAGTACCGCCTTGAGACGGTCAGTAATAAATACTGGTGGTTTAAACCGGTTTTACTGGGCCCAAACCTTCACCCTCACCCTCCGCCGCGGTGCACACAATTAGTTGGTAGTTCGGTTCGTATGGAGGTCCCCTAACTCATCAGAGAGTGATCACGGTCAACAATTAAAATCAAGAAAAGACCGTGATGAAGCAAGGATGAGGACTCGACAGCCAAAACGGGTTGAGACACCTGGAGATCCCTGGGGCGTCAGCAACACCACTGGAGCACTGGAGCAAAAGAAGACCACAAGTTGAACCCCGGTGGGCCAAGAAACAGACAAACACCCGGCCCCAACCATCTAATATATAGCTTTATGTAGGGACTATCATAGAGTCTGAACCCCAACCCATCGGCGTGCAATTAAAGAGGACAGCAAAGTTGTCAACCGTGACAGGGAATCTTAATATTATTTCAGATTCAAGAATTCGTAACATTATTTCGAAGGGACCAAAATATAGATTTCCTAACCGTATTGATTTCAAAAAATGTAGGGAAGATAAAGCCTGTTCTTTAACTGATTTTGGTAATCGATGGTGCAAGCGGGAGCATGTTGAGTCTGATGCCTTAAAGAAATGGAAGATGAACATTTTTAATGTAATGGATAAACGTATTAAATTCTATTCCCAAAACACAAATCTTTTGCCGCCTAAACCTAAATCAACATTCCGTCACCTGAAGTTGGGTATCCAGCAGTTTCATAGTAGGTATGTTCTGGTTCCAGCAGACAAGGCTGCAAATAACGTTGTCGTTGTTTGACGGTTACACTATATTAACACATTAAAACAAGAACTTGGCGGCACTAAGGCCTATGAAGAGACTTCAGAAGACGAAAAGTCTGTTGTCTTTAGGCACTGTAATGAAATAGCCCTCAGGTTTTCTGTAAATGTAGAGGAACGGCAGGACAAACTTCCTACGATGTACTGGTTACCTAAACTTCATAAACGAGCATATAAAGCCAGGTGTATTGCTAATTCTAGAGCTTGTACCACTACTGAACTTTCCAAATTATTAACTTCTTGCCTTACCGCTATCGAATTTCATGTAATTAGGTACTGTGAAAAAGTTTCCGAACAGTCAGGCCAAAATTTGGTTTGGTTAATTAAAAATTCTACCGAGGTTCTTGATAAACTGAAGTCTAGAGGATATCGCGCGTCTAGTTTGTCTACATACGATTTTTCTACACTCTATACAACTTTGCCCCATAATTTAATAAAAAAGAAACAAATAAATTTAATTGAGACTACTTTTCAGAGAGAGTGTGCTCTTTATCTTGCTTGCAATGATAAACATGCTTTTTTTACTTCCAATGACCAAAAATGGTTTAAAATGTGGTCTTGCCAAAATGTTTGTGATGCTTTAGTATATCTTCTAGATAACATTTTCATCAGATTCGGTACTAAGTTACACAGACAAATTATAGGAATTCCGATGGGTACTAAATGCGCTCCTCTTGTAGCAGATTTGTTTCTATTTTGCTATGAAAGAGACTTTATAATGTCTCTTTCTGCTGATACTCAAGCTCATCTCATTGAAGCATTCAAGTCAACGTCTAGATACTTGGACGACCTTTTAAATATTGACAATCCTTATTTTGAAGGAATGGTTAGTCAAATTTATCCTGCTGAATTGCAGTTAAATAAAGCAAATACTTCTGATACCGAGGCCCCATTTTTGGATTTACATTATCAATTTTAGATGGATTTGTTTCATCCAAAATTTATGACAAACGCGATGATTTTGATTTCGACATTGTTAATTTTCCGTTTTTGGATGGTGATGTTCCCCGCACCACTTCTTATGGTGTTTACATTTCTCAGCTTATTCGCATCGCTAGGGTGTCTAGACATTTGGCTGATTTCAATGCTCGTAATAAAAGTTTGACTGCCAAGCTTTTACAGCAGGGGTATCGGTATCATAAACTTCGGAAAGCTTTTTCTAAATTTTATCGTAGACGCTTTGAACTGGTTTCTAAATATAATACAGGGTTAAGGTCACTTTTGCAACAAGGCCTAGACGTTGACTTGAATGCTTCAATGACATGAGCTTGAGTATCATCAGAAAGAGACATCATAAAGTCTCTTTCATAGCAAAATAGAAACAAATCTGCTACAAGAGGAACGCATTTAGTACCCATCGGAATTCCTATAATTTGTCTGTGTAACTTAGTACTCTCGAATGTCTCAGAATAAATAAGAATGTCATCCATGAAAATAAGACATTCTCTTAGATTTAATTAGCCCATACAACGTTCCATCAAGCGTTGAAACGCTGCAGGGGCATTTGTTAATCCAAATGCCATTCTGTTGCATTCGAAGAACCGCAGAGAACCGACGCTGAATGCAGTCTTTTCTTTATCTGCCTCTTCCATTTCCACCTGCCAGTATCCACTTCTCAAATGTAACTTTGAAAAATAGCGAGCACCAATCAGAGAATCTATAGTATCGTCAATGTGAGGAAGTGTATATGCATCTCTGATAGTTCTGTTATTCCACTTCCTAAAATCGATACAAAATCTTAAGCTTCCATCCTTCTTTCTTACCAACACAACGTCGGAAGAAAAAGGACTTTGGGACGGCCTAATAGCGTTTGTTTCCAACATTTTTTTAAGTGCTGCCGTACTTCTTCAAACATGGCAGGTGGAATTCTCCTGTACGGCTCCTTGAATGGTGTATCATCGGTTAACTTAATGCTATGCTTTACTATGTAAGCTTTTCCAAGGTCAGTAGGGCCTTTGGAAAATATATTAGACCAGTTTCCAAGAACCTATCTAACTTTCAAAAGCTGCTCAGCTGACAAATTATCTGTGTCAACAGGGACACCTAACTCTTCCAAAGTTTTATTCGAAGGCTCTTTATCTGATTTATTTGAAGAATCAGGAGTCCTAGAATCAATAACTGAAACATTGCTGACAGAACATAACAGTGCTTTGGGTGGTATTTCAATCGCACGTGCTGACAAATTACACACCCGCACCGGAACTTGCACAGTATTTCCTGCAGATTTCAACGAAACTACTCTCGGGTAAATGGCAAAACAACCTGGCAATGAGGTATCCATGTGTTCCGTTATACCAGTTTCAAACTCACCAGATTTCCTTACAATACCATGTATTGTCTTAATTTCATTAGGAGCAATACGCATTGCAAAGTTTTTTGTAGTTTTGACTGGAACAACGTCATCAGGTAAACAATCAAAGGCCGTCTGCCATTCCACAGGCACTTCACTTTTGGACACTTCCGCCTTACAAAGTCAATATCTGACACTATTAACAAGGGTATTCTAAAAACACTATTAGATAAAACTGGGGCTGAAATTTCAGCTTCTATATACCCTTTAAACGGTAACTCTTCACCATTCGCACCTTGCACAGACAAACCAAACTCAATAATGTCATGCACTTCAGGGAGAGGATCCATAGATTTATAAATATTTTCTGAAATTATGGTTATCATAGAACCAGTGTCAATGAGACCTTTTGTCGGAATATTATTAACAAAAATTTCTCCATCATTGGAAGAGCCAACAATTCTATCAAACACAGATGAATCTTGTTTTAGATTATTATTTGGGCTATATTCAGACTTACTATGGAAATCTTCCTCCGTTTGCCCAGTAACAGAGGAAGCTAAAAGTTTAAAGAGTCTGTACCTCTCGTGCTGTTGCCACCACGGTTGGCACCTCGGCCGATGGCACCACCGTGATTGCCACCATGAGAGTTACCACCCCTGCTGTTATTTTGCTGATTGTTTTGATTGTTTGAATTGTAATTTTGAAAACCTCTACCATAACCACCTCTCCATGAACCATGGTTGTCTCCCTTATTATAAATTCGGCATCGACCTTTATTATACTGAGGTTGATAACTTTGAAATGAAGGCTGGTTATTGGAAGACGCAGCAGCTTCTTGTTGCTTTTCAAGTTTACTTTCCATTGCCTTCATGCGAGACATGAGTTCATTCATCTGTTTTAATAGCTGCGAATTAGTGTCAGAAGAATCACTAGTAGCTTGGCCAGAATGCAGTTGAGCAGTTTTCTGTTTCGTAGTAGGCATATTACTATTTAAATCTTCCTGCTCAACTTTTCTGACTTCGCGTAAAAGTGTTTGAATATCTTTTATGCTGTTATATAAGTGCCTAGTGGAATTCTTTATCTGCTGACTTCTTAACCCAGTCCAAAATTTACTTCTAAGCATAGCACCTTTGGCTACAAAATCAATGTGACCAGAACGAATGGCAAGTGATAATGTTTGTTCTAATCTAGAACCATACTGAACAATAGATTCTGCTTCCTTGTGGAAATCACTATAAAAAGTCTGGATTAAAGTTTCACTGGAACTGACATTCCCATAAAACCCATCGAGTTTGTTGAGAATATCAGTTACAGTGGCTTTTTCTCCCAAAGGAACCAGTAAACTCCTAGCAGAGCCTTTCAAAGATGTTCTAATAGACAGCAATAGAACAGAATCTTGCAAATAAGGTGTGTTCTACGTTGGGCGCCAAGTGTCACGAGACAATGAATCACTTGTTATTAGTGGAATGTAATAATAACAACTGGAGTTGATCTTGTGTCGAATCTGTATTTAAAAGGGTGCCCTAGAATGAGAATATTACAAGATGAAAGAAATGGGCACAAGAAGAATATATGATTACTATATACACAAACAATTCTATCAATATCATTAAATCAGTCGTTACTGAACTATGCAATTTGCAGTCACATGTGCTGCAAGGACAACACATGTATAAAATAAACATTACTCAATACAAGACTGAAATACTTTGATCATAAAACAGACATTATGCATGTCAGAAATAAACAATATGTAGCAACATTAGTCCTCGCTTGGAAGCCGCCATTTTCATGAAACAAAGAACAAAGGATAAACCAGAAGTCTTCAAATAAATACAAGTTAAGCCACAGACGCATTAAATTTCCAGCACGCTATAGTAAACAATACTACACACAGCAGGGAAATAAGCAGACCTGGCAAAATCCATAATGGATGACGATTATAAACTAAACTTCTTGACGAAGAAAAATAAACGTCTATCAATGACTATGAAAATGGCGAAATGCAAAGAGCGCTCTCTGACGTAATGTGCAGGTGACATGCAGTGCAGTATTTTATTGGTTAAAAGGTAAAAATGCATAACCCATTCATACGCGTCATTTTATATACATAGACTCAACGATTGGTTCACACAGCTGTGTAGTCTAAAAATAGTTACCGGGATTCCAATACTTTCAATACGATACTTACGGTGGCATATCACAGTCAGAAGGTATTAAAATACTGCCGTGTTAAGTAATTTGATAATACAGATAAAATAACTGGTACGACACGATACTTGAATTAAGTCACCCTAATTCGAGACATTACGTCATAGTTACATGACTGAAAATATGTTAAACGTCAAGAGACCTATCAAAGAGCCATACTCTGACAGTCAGGTTTCTGAGAGGGCACGGAATATGGATTTATTATATACCTATCAATGATACACCCTTTGAACTACATATTTTCTAGCTATCTGATACAAAAGGCCGAATCATATTGACGTTTTCTAAATCCGTATCACTATCCCTTAAAACGAGGCGACGTCTGAGTTACAGCTTCAGGCGCGTCATTTTTTTATTGTGCGTAGTAGAAACGAGAACCAGAGAACCAAGACTAGTGACGTAACGTCAACAAACACGTTAAATGGCGCGCCTAGACAGCTTAGTTGTTAACGTTTGTCCCACGACTAGCTACATACCTCTGCCGCGCAAGTCGATGCAAAAGCGCTGGAAAGTATGAATGGATGCCTGTTCCCTAAGGTATAATAATAAAATTATTATTATAGTAACTTGATCTGGCGTACTGTATCACATCTCATAAAAGAGCTTATACCATCGGATCACCCTCGACGCAAGCGTCTCGGGGAATCCCATGGTATGAGCTCATCCACTCGACGTGATACAGTATGCAAGGTTAAGTTTCTATTATAATAAAGTGTATTTAATAGGCTATAGATATGTCTTTCGAGGTCGACTTTTTCCATAGGGTCATAATTCATTACTGACCGTTCCAAGGCGGTAGTTCTGTTGTGGTTCTTTGTTGCCTGTTTTTGGTGTCAGAGTTTCTGTGATGTTTTACCTTATGTATGTTATTATTATTTTTGGTTCGGTTTGGGTTGCTGAGTGGCCACCTTTTGGGAACAAGCTGCTCACTCGGTTGGCCATATGTTCTCTGTATCTTGATTATTTGTAATCTTAGTTGTTTCCAACTATGGTTTGAGGGCTGGATTTGGATTTTGATTGTTTCAGTTCCTGGTCTTTGCATACTTTTTACTTTCATTGTTGGCGTGCGCTACAATTAATAGCGCCTACTGGTGAGCAAAATTTTATTCATAATCCTCTAATCTCAATAAAGTTTTGTTTGAAGAACAACAATTCTCTCGGGTCAAAGGTGAAAGTGACGCACTTACTTATCGTATCCACCTTTTTTTGTATTGCCTATAGAACGCGGCTCTTGGCTTCAGGGCTGGAGAAATGAACCTTTGCTTCTGAGGTGATAAGGCTACCGAGGATTCAGTACATCAGGCTTGTTTGAGGACCATGTAATGAGAATGCTTACAGAAAGATCTAAGCAGCTATTGCAGAACACGACGGGCTCTTACCCATAGTCAAAGAACGGAGATTCTAGTAATTTTGGCCACATCTCGATGCCTTCCAGCTTAGCAAAGCAATCATACAGGGCACAGTGAAAAGGAGAAAGAAGAAGAGGTAAACAAAAGAGGAGATGGGAAGACAATATTCAAGAACGGACGGCGATGAACATTGCCCTCGCTGGATGAACCAGAGTGAGTGAGCAGGGGCTTTTAAAATAACTAGCAGGCAAATCATTTACAAATTCGAAGTCTGTGACCTTGACTTAGGTCAGTAGCAGCATCCACATGATGTCAACTGATATTAATTAATCAAAACGCTCCATTCAAGTTTATTGGAACAACAAACAAAATATATGTCCATATGCCTAAGTCCTAGTTATTGACCTCTCGCCTAACCAAGGGGCCTGACCAAGTGGATAGATATTCCATATCAACGGTAATGCTATAGAGATTTCATCTACCAAATATTAAACTCATCTGTCATTGGGTTACAGCTCATGCTAGTCTCCGTAAATGATCGTGATTTTCCTTCCGTGGGAGGTGAGGGGAGTCCCCTGAACTCTCGACTTGGAAAATTGACCCTTGGCTCCTAATGGAAAAGACTCCAACCTTCGAGCCTTGGCTACCTAATGAGAAGGCCTCTAACTTTTCTCAATCCCGTTCCTCTGCGGAGACCGAATACAGTTCGGATATTCCAATCTGGATATCTGAGTTTCCTGTTCTGGATGCGTTGCAGCCCTATTACAGGGTGACCGTGGAACATGCAGTTGCGGAACCGAAACTCGTCCATCTGGTGACATACTAGACCACTTTTTTAATGTGGTGACAATATATGCAGGAAGTTACTTTACAATAACAATTTCAGACTCTTGTTCAGCTGCGTGAGTGCTCGCAGTTGTCTGGTGTTTACGTAATAAGCTGTTTCATACTAGGATATACTATATCTTATCACTTTGAGAAATTTACCCCCCCCCCCCCCCCCCTAAGCGTATTATTTTGTCCATATTCAGAATACGCACCGGTATCATATTCAATTGGATATTCCAACTAAAAGTACTATTCCCTGCATCATGTCAAAGCTTGCTCTTGCTGCTGGATGAGTCTGGCGTTTGACAGACAACTTGTAGTGCTGCATACGTCAAGGTTGTAATGTCTTATTGATTGAATGGTTCAAGTGAAATCATAAATCACATAACTAACGAACTGCTTTTATCTCCAGTTTATGAAAAATAAGGATAACACTTCTGTTTTATACTGTAAAAGTAAGTTTCTGGCCTTGAACAACAAAAGCAAACAACACATGTAATTGTTTGTTGTTGTCGTTATTATTTTTTTTTGCAACTGATTTTCTTCCAGTGCCAATTTTCTTTGCTCTTGTATAATCGTCATTCATTTTGGATAGTATTTGTTGACTTTAGTTTAGAAACATCAATTAAGTCATCAAACTGGATACTTTCGCTGTGTGTTTTGAGGGTGTTCGCTTGTTTATTTAAACATGCATTGTTAAAGAACATCTTCCGACTAAAAGTGGAGGCAGACTCGTTTCTTACTCGCCTGTGTTTATCGAAGATATTCAGTAGACACATGTACAAAAACCGTTATCGGCATGGTGGTCACTGGAAAAAATGGATACGTATACGTATGATTCTAGCTTTACGTTAATGTTCCCCCAACGAATGGATAAGAAGCGGCGTCGTGGGATAAATTTGTGTAAATTCACATTGCTTACGCCGAGACGTAGCAATTTCGCGCATTGATGACGTCGAATGTAAACATTTGCTTCTGTCGACATCCGATTCAAAATGGTCCTTCAGAAATGTTGTACATACTTGCATTTTCATTTTGTATAATGTTTAAATTGAAATAATTTTTCTTACCCGTGAATTATCGCTGGTTAAAATATGTGTTGTCGGGCAGATACGAAAATTAATTCACTTCGGCTTCGCCGTCGTGAATTAATATTTCGTATCTGCCCTCCAACTGCATGTGTTAAATAAGAAATAATTTTTCCTTACTCGTGAATTATCGCTGATTTACACATGTGTTGTCGGGCAAATCAGGAAATAATAATTCACGACGACGAAGCCGGAGTGAATTAGTATTCGATCTGTCCGACAACAAGCGTTAATAAGCGATAATTCACGGGAATTATCGCTGATTAACACATGTTGTTGTAGGTCAGATCACAAAATATGAATTCACGACGGCGACGCCGGAGTGAATTAGTATTCGATCTGCCAGACAACACGTGTTAATAAGCTATAATTCATGGGTAAGGAAAATATTTCGATTATAACGTCATACATAATGAAAATGTAAGTATATTTCAACGTTTTCTAAAGGGCGTCGATAGAAGCAAATGTTTACATTCGACGACATCAAGGCGCAAAATTGGCGCGCCTCGACGTTAGCAACGTGAATGATCACCCATTTTCATACGACGCCGCTTTTTATGCGTTCAATGGGGAAAACGTTAACGGCATGTTAAAATTAAGAAATAATTTTTCCTTACCAGTGCATTATCGCTGATGAACACATGTTGTTAGAGGGCAGAATACGAAATATTAATTCACGACGGCTGACAACACATGTGTTAATCAGCAATAATTTACCGGTAAGGAAAACATATTTCGATTCTAACATTGTATAGAATGAAAATGCAAGATTATTGCGGCGTTTTCTTAAGGACTATTTTGATGCGAGCGTCTACAGAGGCACATGTTTACATCCGATGTCATCAAAGCGCAAAATTTGCACACTGCTAAGTTAGCAACGTGATTATACGACGCCTTTTCCTATACGCTCTATGGGGAAAACGTTAACGTCATGTTAGAATCAGCGATAATGCACGAGTAAGGAAAAAATATTTCTTAATTCACAAGGCAGTATTTCAATGTTTCCTTTCTTGTGGCAAGGGGGATATATGGACGACCAAATTCTGCATTTAAGCGCGTTTGTTAACCTGCCACACGGTAGTGGCAGGGAATTATGTTTTCACGTTTGATGTCCGTACTACGTCCGTCCGTCCTCACTTAGATTCCGTGCGATAACTAAAGTATCTATCAGCGGATTTCATTCAAATTTTGCACATTTATTTGTGCTAAGAATGTCGCACTTGGAATTGTAAATGGGCAAATTTTGATAATTTCTGACAGAGTTATGACCCTTGTCAAAGTTTAAAAAATGGATTTTGGCATCTAATTTCTTTACTGTTTAGAGTATAATGATGAAACTTGACAAACGTGATTAAGTGACCAAATATTCACATAACCATGGAAATTTTATCCTCATGGGTTATCCACTCCTGCCCCGGGGCTAAATACATGTTTAAAATCATGAAACTATCTGGATAAATTCTGAAACTTACAGCAAATGGTTAGCACAATAAAAGCCTTCTATGATGCTCAAAGTTTACCCCATCAGAGGTTATCTGACCCTGTCCCCACATATATAAAGATATGGAAAAATCTATATAAAATTATAGTTTGAAACAGCGTGTCTGAAACTAACAGCAATTGATCAGAACAGTAAAAGTTCCCTGTGTTGCTGGAATATGACCCCATGGAAATTATCTGCCCCTGTCCTTGGGCTATATACATGCATAAAAAGCTGCTAAAATCTATATAAAATTATAAGTTAAACAGATATTTCTGAAACTACAACTGCCCTGCTTTCAGGTAATACAGTGAAAAAAGGCAGACAAAATAGCTGAGTGAAAGAGATATGTAGTGGCGGGGTGTCACGCAGTCGTTTACTATGTTTTTTTATTGGTCGTAGTTATTGCCGGTTGATTTGGAAATGGGTAAAACCCGAAACCGGATAAACAGCTGTAAAGCTGCTGCTTAAGTTCAAGGCATGATTAAAGCTGCTGATAATTTGAGATTTTAAATTAAAATTTTAGTCCGTTACTTTAAGAGTGTTCTTCTAGTAACTTGCGAGTGTTTCTTTTAGATGAGCAACACTGAATAGCCAGTGACTTAAAAAAATCGTGTACACTCGGAGCGATACTTTATTCCTTTTGGCCAAACACGTAACATCTCAGACCAGACAGTAAAATAAATTTCAGAACTGCAACGGTTAGACTGACTTACTTAAGGTTGTTCTATGTTTTTCACTTTTCTGTTTTTAGAACCTATATAAAGTTGTGTCGTGAACTTGATGACACACGGCCATTTATGGTCAATGCACAGCTTACATTCGCACGTTTCTATTATTCTTGCAAGTCAGTAGAATTATTTGCATATAATTACTCGTATGGTACAAAGAGTGCGACTGTCTGTGTGCAGTATTTAATGGTTTATCATTGTGCTGTTGAAATGGTCTATATTTTTCGTTCTTATACAATGACAGTGTTGAAAATGCAGTCTGTCATTTTCTTAATCTAAATTGAGGGATTCGTCGCAAGATAATAATACTGCCTATTCTTTAAACATCCACTATGGGTCTGGGTGGCATTAGCGTCATATGTATAGATGTGCAGGCCAGGTACACTTCAGTTTTCTTGGGACTGCGAATTGTAGAGGAGCTTATTGTACTTGTAATAGATGAGTCGAAAATGTTTGTTATTGTGATTGTCATGATATCATTTCTTAAAAATGCTTCTTGCGGAGAAGGTACATCTATTTGCCAATGTGAGTATCAAGCTTACCATCCCTATTTTTATAACAATGCTACGTTACGATATCGGCGGCTTTTCAATATGATTTTAATTCATTACTACTTTTCCAGAAATATATCTGAACCCATATTATATTTTGTGCATTAAAGTGTGAGGTCAAAAGATCCTCATTATTAGGTCGCAGTATGATTAAGTAACTGCTTGTTAGGACTACAGTCACCAGTCAGCCATTGCTGAGCATGGAAATCTTAAATCTTAAATTACGTAATAGCATGCCATTGTTTTCTTCTTTCAACAGTATATATTGCAGCTAATAAAAATGTTTTTACTGACTAACTGAAAATAAAGAAAGGAAAAAATAAATAAAATAAAAAAAATAAAGATTAACTTTTTTATATTATGTTTCCGCACTTACCCTAGAGTAGTTTTCATTTTTGGTCTTTTGAGGTCAATGACATTTTTGAATAGGGTTCGACTGAAGGTGGTGCTGTAGGGAAAAAAGGCGGTGCTGAACACTACATTACTGCTCAAGACCATACCCAGTTATATTCTGAGAAATCTAAAATTTGAGATCGATTTAGACTATTATTCTAGATCATCGTTTTTTATACTATTTGGATCCTTTTGAAATTAATCAGTCTTTGAATCGACTGCCCAATTAAAATTAAGAAATTACAGTATGCTTTTTTCTGGTTTCGTCACCAGATATTGTCAGGGTCACTGACGAGGCTTTATTAGCCGAAACTACGTAGTCTGGCCCATGTTCCTACTTCTGTATGTATTCTCTGCTCTTGAAGGAACTTTTTTAGATTTTAATTGTACCTCACTGCAGCTGGTGTTGTGCCGTGTGGCGGCCGTAAAAAGTCTCCCCGTACATTATCCATAGTGCAGATTATATTTTATTTTTATCCTTTGAGATCAGAGGATAGATTCTGAGAAATCTAAAATTTGAGATCGATTTAGACTATTATTCTAGATCATCGTTTTTTATACTATTTGGATCCTTTTGAAATTAATCAGTCTTTGAATCGACTGCCCAATTAAAATTAAGAAATTACAGTATGCTTTTTTCTGGTTTCGTCACCAGATATTGTCAGGGTCACTGACGAGGCTTTATTAGCCGAAACTACGTAGTCTGGCCCATGTTCCTACTTCTGTATGTATTCTCTGCTCTTGAAGGAACTTTTTTAGATTTTAGATATAACAGGCTGTTTTTGAAATATTAACAGATTCACCGTCCCTCATAAAAATGTAGGTTAAGTTATGGTTCTTATCCTCTGAACATCAATTGGCAATGCTTATATCTGTACCTAGTTTAGTGCAAATATCTGCAACGGTTTTGAAGTTATAGAGATGACAAAATTTCCACACTAAAATTATAAAGGGACATATTTCCGTAAAATTGTACGTGGAGTTACGA
This sequence comes from Ctena decussata, assembly GCA_963989385.1. Classification (NCBI taxonomy): domain Eukaryota; kingdom Metazoa; phylum Mollusca; class Bivalvia; order Lucinida; family Lucinidae; genus Ctena; species Ctena decussata. Next base: position 30,196,037 of record OZ022504.1, on the reverse strand, counting down.
TTATTTTTATTCTCTGCACATTGTCTGATAATGCTTTATATTTGTACATTTTTATGAAAATATCCTATGAAAGTATAGAGTGGACACGGTTTCCATACTGAATTTAACAAGGGACATAATTCCGTCGAAATGTGGGCAGATTAATGACTCTTATTCTCTAGTAGTAGTAGTAGTAGTATTTCAATTCTAATATCGACGTTGCCCCCGCACCTCAGCGGAACGAATCCATAGCCGCAGTAACGGGGCGCCGATCGTCCGTCCATATTCTCTACAGATCGTCTGAGCTTTATATTTGTATCAAATTTTGTGAAAATCCAGTTATAGAGCGGCATTTTTTTACCAGAAAATGCTGCAAAACCAATGGCTTTGCATAGGACAATTTAATTTCTACGCAAAAAGTAAAATATTACTAATTTAATGAGGTAAAACAATGGAGTAAGAATATGCGTTTCTTATGTTGCCGAGTAAACATTAAGTATACATTAAGATTTTGGTAGTTCAAACTCAGATAATTCGAAGAATTTGATACTTCAAAGTGATTTTGAAGTCCTTATCGCTAAACCTGTATTCATTTTAAGTCCCTAAAGGCCCTATTAAAATAGGCACTACCTACAGGCGAGCACATCGCTCTTTTTAATGTGTGGGTGGTATGATAAAACCTCCCTATGGATGCTACCGTGTTAACTCTAAAGTTTTGGACAAAAATGCCTGATCGAACTGTAGACCCTGATCTGACTACTCATTGTAAGATTCTGGATTCAATTTCATAATGCTTTTTTTTTGTCGTATGAAATTTGTAATACGCGCGTTGCAACTCCACAGCTGCGAACTCCGTCTACAAACTGATGAGAAACTGTCAGAAAGCAGATTTTTCCATAGTAATCTATCCCCTCGGAAAACGGGCTATAATTTTTCTGTTCCTTCTCTACGACGCTTTATTTCCTTTAAATTTCACCCAACGGTCAGCCTTCTTACATTTTGTGTGATAACAGAAGCGCTTAACGCTGACTCCATCTTGTTTTTTTCAAACGGAACGTTTGACGTCATTACGTAACGTAGCGACAGAAAGACTGTACGCACTATAATCTTAGTTTTTCGTTGATTTCTATTCGAACCAGTCTAATTATAACTTCCGTTTGGTGTCGTTACGAAAGAAATTCCATTGAAAGTAATGTATTTTACTGGTAAAAATATGCCTTACCAATCCTCTACCATAGAACTCCCGCTCTTTCAAAGCTCCTTCGGAGCTTTGAATTGCGAGCCTGCAAGCGGCTGCTCGCTATAATTCATGGACGCCCTCTGGGTAGCTACGTACATGAGCAAAAGGAAAATTATCAGCAGAATTAAACTGTGCACACTGCCTTCACCCAATTGTACCGGCCTCAATGGAACACTATTTTCAGAATCAGTCTTATCTCTTATGTAAAAAACATTAATTATATTATTTATGATTTTCATTTAGACATCATACAAATAGAGCATAGTATGCAATAGCGGTTAAACAAACCTCGGCATTCTAGAGCCCACGCTTGAAGATTTGATAAAGTGCCATCATCTTTCAAAAATATAGGGAGTGTACTAAAAATATTTAGAACATCCACATCTTATCATATGTATAAATTTAAATTTTACTCCCCCCCTCCACCTCGCCCCTCCCCTCCCTATGACAACAGTTTTTCGATGTAGTGCGAGGATACTTTCAAAAGACAATAATAATGATAATTATAATAAATAAATGAATAAAAAACAAAGAGAGAAAGAAAACGGTGCACGTCTTGGTTAACAAAATAACGAATCTGTTTAATCTTTGAGAAGAAACATTCATGATTCCAGCCTGAGCCATTTCCAAGGTGTGTCACCTTCTGGGTGGCACAAACTATTTAAGAGGCCCTGTCAAAACCTGAAGCAGAGACGCAAATGCCACACAATCTTAGGACATACAAAAAGTGGAAATACTGCTGAAATATTTCCAAAGACTATTTCCAAGCAATTTCGGTGAAAACTGGTAAAATTGTCTCATATGCAGTGGTACATGTCAATTTCTGTTGGCAGATGAAATACTCGGCCTTGATGATAGTATCACCGTGAGCAACAGCTTGGATATTGGGGACAGTGTGTACATTCTAAACATACAGGAGGCTGGCAGTCTCACAACAACTACTACAGAGGAAACAGCGATAGCAGATGGAATGGATGCAAAGAGGCGAAGGCGAAGGCGAGAAGGACCATCAGGATATATTACTGGAGAGCATGATATTTTACTGGATAGCGAGTCATCATACTTTGCTCTTATTTTTTGTAAGTCAGAATATGTGGCAGTTTTGCCATTTACTCATTTTGGCGTACTTTATCTGGAATACCAGGTAATCTGAAATTTTCCTGTCCGTTTGATCTATATTTGAGCCGCGACACGACAAAACCAACAAAGTGGTAGTACGCCCAGCGCAGACTCAGATCAGCCTGGGCATTCGCTCTGTCTAATCAGACTCTTCGGTAAGCGCTTAAAGGGTAGCTAAGAGTCTTAGCTAGCTCCATGCGGACAGCGAAGAAGCTGATCAGACAGAGCGGATACCCAGGCTGATCTGAGTCTGGGCTGGACGCACAACCACTTTGTAGGTTTTGTCGTGTCGCGGCTTATTTATGCTAATTATACTGGCATCGGGTGCTCGAGTATTATAACGACTGAGCAAATGATGATACTGGGCTGACTTTGATCTTTTAAGGCACGGTCAAATGTGATCCCAGAAATTGGTGAACTAACTGAAACACGTTGCTAATGAAATGAAAGAATGAAAAAAAGTCAATTCCATTTATCAGTTTTTATGCTTCTATCATTTAAATCCGTGACTATGCTTGACCTCGATTTTCTGGTGGTTATAGAGAATTGCTCTTTATGTCATGTCAGTGGAAAGCCATCGTCCGATTCACATAACGATGTTTCCCAGGAGGCTGTTGAACTGTTAAGCGGAAACCATCAGTTTGAGAATAAACATGCATTTAAGACGGTAACAATGATCCTTGAAATAAATTAAGTAAGTAAACCACACGGCATGTTTAAACTTAATTTTATTCAGATCAAAATAATTTGCTGGTAAAATGTTTAATTTTTTCAAACAAAAAGTATCTTTAAAACCGATAAATGCCGAAAGTAGCAAAGCCATGGGTTCTTTAAACACGAAAGTGATATAAGATATGGCTATTAAAAGAACAACAGGCTGTTCTAGTTAATAATACTCTCAATGATTTCGGTGAATAGTGACACCTACAATCAACGATTAAAATGCGAACGCACCGCGTCGTACGAAAGCGCTTATCAGCCCCAAAAAATGTTCACGTTCTTTTTTGTAGATTTTTTTATTATGCCTCCGAAGGAACTTCGGGTGGCATATTAAAATCGCACTGTCCGTCCGACTGTCCGTCCGTCCGTCCGTTACAAATCGTGTCTCAGCGATAACTTTAAAACTCCAGAAGCAAATTTGATGAAACTTCACAGAAAGATAAAGCATAATGAGAAGGTGTGTCGCGTGCAAGACTGAGGTCCCTGCGCCCAAGGTCAAGGCCACAATTGAGTCAAAGGTCAAATTGTGTCTTAAAATCGTCTCAGCGATAATTTTAAAACTACTGAAGCAGATTTGATGAAACTTCACAGAAAGATAAAGCATAATGAGAAGGTGTGTTGCGCACAAGACTTAGGTCCCCATGACCAAGGTCAAGGCCACAGTTGGGTCAAAAGTCAAATTGTGTCTCAAAATTGGGTCTCAGTGATTAGTTATAAACTACTGAAGCAAATTTAATGAAACTTTACAGAAAGATGAAACATAATGAGAAGGAATGTTTCACATAAGATTTGGGTTGCCAAGGTCAAGGTCAAGGTCACAATTAGGAGTCAAAGGTCAAATCTCGCCTCTGTGATAACTTAAAAGCTGCTGAAGTGAATGTCACCAAACTTCACAGAAAGGTAAATCATTTTGAGAAGGTATGTTAACACACAATATTTATGATCCCAGATCCAAGGTCAAGGTCACAATCTGGGGTCAGAGGTCAAATTATTTCTCGGCATTTATTCAGAAAAGTACCAAAGCAAACTTTAAAGAAAGATACAGCCTATATAATGAGAAGATTTGCCATGCACAAGACATAGGTTCCCATACCCAAAGTCAAGGACGCAACACAGTTTGGTTAGTGGTTGAATTATGTCCCCTCGAATCCTCTTACACTTCCAAAGTGCATTTAAACGTTACAGAAAAGTAAAACGAAATTAGAATGTATATCATGTGCAAGACTCAGGTTCTGTGCCCAAGGTCAAGGTCACAGCTAGGGTCGAAGGTCTGTTGAAGGGGCCTTCGGGGGCATTTGTTACACACTGTATCATTTCTTGTTTATTAATGAAATGTTTATCTGTAAAATAATTAGACCAGAAACAAATCGATGAAGTGAAAATCAAATTCGCTCTGATAGCATATCGTCTGAAAACTGTACAGACAGATATTAAAGTTCAAATTTGTTTACACTCTATATAGTTTAAAATTTGCTTTCATATAATCGAGACCCGGATCTAGGTCAAACTTAACCTTATAATGCATTTTGGCAAAAACTGGAGGATACCTTATTTGACTTACAAACTGATAAATACATATTTAAGTTGTATACGATAAAACAGAAAATTGCTTTCTCATTTTAGTTTTTAAGTTTTATTATTTATGATTTCGTTTTATTTTTATAAATATATATTTTTTATTGTATACTACTGAACATTAATAACTTCTTTTGTCCATCCCCACGGAGAAATTGTGCATATTCTGACTGTGCACTCTTACTGGCTGCTGCGGACTGGTCACTGTCCACAGTTTACTATGCAAGTATACTGCTCTTTGACTTCTGTGCACCATGGCAATGCCTTGAACAGGCTCGCTCTTTGTGAAACACGTTAAACTTTCAGTTCAAGTGTAATTCTATGTCACAGTTGGCAGTGCGCGGTAAACAGGAAGCAGTGACCAGTAAACAGCACACAGTAGATCGTAGTAAACAATATCTAGCTGATATTTTATAGACAGCGTGTGCGCAACGAACTTTCGGCGAGTTTCATACATGAATTCTATATAAAATAACCACTCGTACTCGTGTCAGATCCTTTTTATTATATGACCGTTCGATAGTGGGATTTTATCACCTCAGAATGAACATTATTTCATAAAGCAAACGCATTGTTGACACGGTCGTTGTAAACGATGTTACATATACATGCCAAAATGTCAAAACACGAGTAGTTACTATAGAATCTGCACAATCTGTCAGTTGTATTGTAAAACTTTTTTATAAGATTAAAACTGATGATCAAAGAAGACTGCTTTAAGCGTTAACAATTTTTTTATGTTGGCAGCGGTCACCTACCACGAGGTCATAGTCAACTCTTGTCTAATTGCTGGACAAACAGAAACCCTGGACTTCGTTGTTAATGAGACTCTTGATGAAAATTGTGATGTAAAGAGATTAACGATAGTCGTTGAACCAACGGTACATACACACTGCTATGGCTTGCCAAATGCACAACAAGCCAGACATTGAAACCCTTTGAAGACAAAATGTTCTATGGATTAAAATTATGAGAAGCAAGTATGGGCATTACACTCATATAAAAGGACATGGTATGATAAGGACCGTTTTTGCCTGCTTTCAAACTCATCTATAACGGTATGGCTTGTGTTGCGTATCAGCTGAGTAAATGGTAAGATAAAGAAGTATAATGTTCTGTCAGTGTGGATTCTCAGAATAACATAATGCCTGCTGATTTGTTTATGTTGGTTCATTTTTTTAAAGAAAATTGCAAAATAAAAATATGTGTCAAAACTTTCTTGTAACTTTTCTGTAAAAAATGTTAAAAACTTTCCTGTATTACAAGGACAACAGCTTTTGAAAGCACCTGATAACAGACTTTCGATAGTATGCTTCTAAGTCGGAAAACACTGCTAACAATACGTGCACGGTGCAATGCAAGTCCGGTTTTTCCACCCCCTCAAGTTTGCAGGGCAAGAGAAGCGAAATAGAATCTAAATAAATAAGTCCTTGTATCCTAACAAAAAAGATAAATAAGTAAATAAATAAATGGATTTTCAAAACAAAATGGACTCTCATAAACTATGTTTTTGTTTAAGTATGGTCATTATTATGTTGAAATAAGTTGTAAAACGTCCCAAAACCAACATGTCTGGTAACACAAAAAAAGAAGAAAACAATGTACCTTTTTCCAGCACATTTAACGGTTTCATTACATGTTTACGTATCAACACTTTGTCCTTAATCAAATGAAAATTGTGCCGGAGGCCGGTCTCATACGGTTTAAAAATCCGCAAATGAAATCAAACTGCTTGCTTTAAGTCACAATCAGGTGGAGTTGCACAGATTCAAGATAAAAAAATAATAATATTTTTTTATTATGCCCCCGAAGGAACTTAAAAACTTCCACCCATTAATTTTGAATATCTCAAAAATGAATGCAGCTACGTCCAGCGAAATTTTACAACATGTATATTCTCTTATACCTGAATATATCGATATACCGAATTTGAAATCGTTCAACCGAATCGGAAGGAGCGGCTGTAGTGTAGTGGATAACACTCCAGACTACCAATCCAGGGGTCGCAAGATCGATCCCCCGCTTCGCCGGTCTTTCGGATGAGACTTTAAACCGAGGTCCCGTCTCCATATGACCTCGTTGTTGGTGGGACGTTAAACCCGAGCTCACTCACTCACTCAACCGAATCGGTTAGGAATAAGCACTTGTTCCTCGTGTTCTTAGTACCGTTTACATACGGAGTTATAGCTTCATGTATACAGTTTTCTGATGAAACATTCCAAGTTACAATATCAAATTGAATTTTAAAAGTTTGAACGCGGTATGTGGCTTTGTTTGGCCTACCGCGCCTAAATATCGTAAACAGGTGCGGGGTTTTGGGCCAGATAAATGCAGAAATTTCAAAAAGTGACGTCGCGAGACAATTATATGTGTTCATTACGGCAATTAAAATCTCAGACGACGTGCACGGAATACAGGAAGCTCAAAAGGCCGTCAGAAAAGCACCTAACCGAGTTTAAAACCAAGAGATCATGACGTTTACTTACGTCGACGCCGTCTCCGTCATAGGCTTTGCGCGATAGCATCATGATACCTGCAAATCAATGTGGATGACGTTACAATTTTAAGATAGTAGGAAATGGTCAAAAAGATTGTTGCATAAGATAACGCCGTCATCGCCTTTTGCATTTTAGTGATGTTACGCTCTATTACTGACGTCATTTAAGTAATAATACAAATAAACTGCGTCATCGTTAAATTTGATAAGTTTTAAGCATTTTGTCCTAAAATTTCAAACACTGTCATGAGTGAACAGATCAGCAGCCAGCAATAAAAAAGTGGAAATTTTTAAATCCTTTCAGTATATATATTTTACACATAATTTGGTCTATTTTTTTTACTTTCTGTTACATTAAAGAGTGATACTTTGCTATGAATACTTTTTATTAAGAAAAACAAAATCAAGATTTATTTTCAAAAAGTATATATGGGCCATGTCATACCTGATCATTTGAAACAGAAACTTTGCTATTCAAGCGTTTTAAATATAAGACTGAAGGTATGAAACGTATGTTTTTGAAGTCCACACTTATGTTTCAAAATTTTAAATTAATTTTGAAGACGTATTGTGCATTTGGCTTGACACACATTGCTTTATTATTCGTTATTGTTTATAAAAAAATGCAAACGATATTAAATAGATCTCAAGTGTTTACTACTTAGGGGATAACTGTATTCAAAATTGTCATTTGTGGAGGTAAATCGTCGGTTTTATGGTCGGAAATTTGGTTTTACGGCGACGCGCCAGCGGAGCCATAAAACGCAATTTGCGACCATAAAACCGACGATTTACCTCCACAAATGACAGTTTTAAGTACAGCTATCCCCATTCTAATGCACTTTTTACATTTTAACGTTAAAAGGTTTGCCACTTTGCACCCAAAACAATCGCTTTCAGCGACGTAAAACCAAGCTTCAACCAATGAGAAGCGACGTGACGTAATGACGTTGGGTTTGTGACAGTATATCGCAGGACATACTGTCGCACTTTTTTGACGTCACCTAATCAGACGTCGCTTTACAAACGTAAATGCATTAGAATATACAATGATGTTATTAAATGGTTTTTGAATCATTCGAGCGTATGGCAGTTTTGGACAATTCCAGCAAATAATGAGGGATTTCACAACTTCTCTGTTTCAAATAAAATACATACACTGAACATTCTGCGATATGATATGTTCGAACCTTAGCCTTTATCCAAATAATTTCAATTTTAAACATTCCATCTTCAAAGCTTAATCTGTTTTATTTTCATGTCAGAGTATATTTGACAGAATTGTTGTTTAGCTAGCGTAGTTTATGATCAGGCCCCAAGGTAATAAAACTTTTTTCATGCTCAACTCAGCTGAGCATGAAATTTTACCTGCTAGTAGATATTAAATTACTGATAAGTACAGTTGTTTCCTTGCTCGGTTTAGCTGATTATGAAATTTTCTCTGCTTATGAATATGAAAATGCCAACATAAGTTGGCATTTACATATTTATCAGCAGATATAATCTCATGCTCAGCTGAGTTGAGCATGTAAAAAGTTTTATAACCTCGGGGTCTGATTGCTCTCAGAGTCAGACTCGATCTTGGTCTATCTATTTGCTAATGCATACCTGTATGATATTTAGGGTAAATAAGAAACGTGAAGTCACCAAACGAATCTGACAATTAGAATTTCAAATCACTTCAGACTCCTGAATTCGACACTGACAATGGTGAAGATATTACTGTAGACGTCGATACTTGTGAGAATGACGTAACCCTGGATGTGTTGCTAGAAGAATTTAATAATGATGCAGACTGTGTGTCCTGGAATTGTCTTGTCGAAGTTTTAAATGATGCGAAGCTTTTCTGGATAGATACAGGTATTCTGAGCCGCATCGCGGGAAATATTCAGCGCTGTATGTTTAAAGAACGGTTCTTTGGGTCAGCATCCGCATTAGTAAAAACTGTTTAGTCTCTATATTTGTTTGGGTCAATAAATTATTAACGCAAACGATGCTTATCAGTCGTTTCAATCGCCTGTTCATTCGCATTGATTCTTGAAAGAAGATTTTGCGAAACGCGGGACAAATTTTAAAAATTACTTCATTAAAAACTTTTTTTTTTTTCTTGCGAAGTTTAAAAAAACAAAATAAAAAACAGCACAAGCAAACAGATTTTGAAAGGGGACTTAGAGCTATGTATTGTTTTACACGTAATTGTAATGATACACTTGTCATAATGTTTTTTCAGGCAGTAGCTAAATAAAGTATGAGAAAACTGCATTCATAACATTCAAAAGGATTATTAACCGCTACAAAATTATAGGTGACATTATGGCTGTTGATTAAATACATTCATGGTTGACAGATGCTCTTGCCTACATGTACATGTATTTGCAATGGGTCGGGTCGCAGAATCAAAACAGCTCTGACTAAATATTTTACCAGCTGGTTGGTGCTGTATGCTCTTTCATTGATCGGATGCATCGTCGTTCTGGTTTTTTTCTTTTGTTCTAGCGGTCACTGGCTTCTGAACTTATTATGAGCTCTCATCTTCGTTCCAGCAATTAATTTGATTTACATGTTTTTCCTGCGATACTTTAATTTTATTAGGAATTTTATCAGCAAGCCGAACAGTTTTAAATATTCTGGGGCCGTATTTATAAAACGACTTAAGTGGTTGCTATGCTGTTGCTAAGGCTGAATTTCTATGAAGGAGATTCCCTACAACTATGGCCCACTTCGAATCGAACTATAGTAGCTACTATAGTTACTAAAGTTCCAATCAAAGTTCGATGGTAGCTCCTATAATGACGTCATGAACTTACAGAAGATCTACCGGGGTCTTGACCGCCGTTACTCTAGTAGCAAGATGGCGGCCGTTGAAGACTCGCGAGATTTGTGGGTGTACAACAAGTATTTGTTTCTTTTATATTGCGGATATAAGTTCATACAACTATTTTAGGGCATATATTATCATTTAATCTATAAATTATCGTTTTTAAATTCTACATATTAAACGGAAAGACAATGAAATGCACAGTATTGATTTCCGTTTCCATGACAATCTACTATTATAGAAACTTTAGGCGTTCGATTGGTAATGTGAGTGCACATGCCCCAAAATACTACTATGGTAAGTACTCTAGTTCTATTCGAAGTGGGTCTATGAAATTTGCTCTGGAGGAAAAGACTGCGTCATTACTTATCTTCTTGGAGCCATTGGTAGGCTTATCTATGACTGAAACTAACTGATTATAAAACCGCTGCAGCTTTATAGGTATATGTCAGTTAAATTGATACTGGGCTATGGTGGAGAAGATCGCGGGATCGAATCCCTAACGAGCCAGCCAGCGACTGGAAACGTTCCTGTGTCATCTCAACAGTAAATGGGTACCTTTCATGAACCAAGGAAGGTTAACGTCGGCAAAAAAGGAAGGCATCAGACCCCGTCTTACATAATTTGCCATCCAAGATACGGTGGGACTCTAACACCCACTGACCCTATCGCCACAATGCCATGGAAAACTTTTGCCTTTGCTAGATATACTTTCAGAGTAAATAAGTCTTCACTTTTAGTTTTTTCCTCTTTCTCTGATTTGACGGCCCGCACGGGGGCGAATTTTCTGCTTAAGGTGCAAATGTCATTCTTTTAGGAGCAGAACGCAAGTACTGCTGAAGCACCAGCCTTGTTTCTCTTTCAAAACGTGTCGAGAATGGTGTTTATATTAACCTTTTATAATGTTTGTGACAAGTAATTCAATGTTTGTTTCAGGTCCGGTTATACAAACGTCTTCCAACGGCATTGACTTCAATAAAACCTACGAGCTGCTGCTCACGTGTTTTGATAGTGGTGAGCCAGCAAGTAGCAGGAATCAAATCATTTTGAAAGTCAGCTTCAACCGTACTGTTTTGTGCACAACATCAGCTCTGACGTCAACAGTTGGTAATTCTAGGCCAGAAACAGATGGAAGAGGATATTTCGAGACACCAGCAAACGTTGCCGTGGTAGCGGCTGTAGCTGCGCTTGTAGTTGGGGCTGGAGTGGGTATAGGAGTCTACCTGCTAGTGGCTCGCTACTGTAGTACTAAAATCAATCCAGTTGTTGGCAAGAACAGGTATCCAAAGACAGAATTTTTCATATGACGTCACTGTTGTTCAGTTGATAATATCGTGTCATAAAAACCATATGACCACACGGGTAATAGCATTTTTGGCGCGTACGTATAACGTCATTGACGACGACCGTGTCAGAAATGTGTTTTCTCATTGAAGCCCTGTTCATTTTGAAGGCGTTACAATCCCATTTTAAAGGGTTATATGATAAACAGAATCGTACACTCGTGGTCATTTCATATGAAAATGAAACAAACTGAAGATCCTCTATATACATGTATTTGACAATTTTAAAGGGAAACACTCTCTTAAATATAAATTGTGTTGAGTTCACAGAACATGATAAGTATGATTAAGCAATTACATTTCCCCAAATAAATCAAGAAAAGTCGGACTAATAGCAAATAAAAAAGATCTAAAGTTTTAACAGATCAAATGGCGGTCATGGAGGCTGCCATTTGGAAAATGATGTCACGTGATACATTTAGTACGGAGTAAGTACAAAAATTGTTCTCTTTTACCGACTAGGCCAGATTTAGGCTAGACTTATTTACTTAAATCAAGTCTTTACGAAGTAAAAATTGTTTTATGCATTTCATTCACCTGAAATTTTTTTCAAAGTGAACTCGTATAGGATTTTCATTTTTCGCTACCAGCTTATGACGTTATCTACTCACAAGTCTACTGGTTCCAAGCTTATTGTTTTAATATTTATAAACTTATTATCTTTCTGAATTTAGGTTCGATTTTCATTAAATGTTCGGCACACTTTATATTTTATTCATTTTAATGGGTCACATGATAAACAAAATCTTACTGTCGTGGTCATTCAGTTCTAACCGATTCTTATTTTAACAGGTGTTTTCCTTTAAAGATTTACACCCTCAATATTTCTATTAATTTTAAAATTTCTCGCAAAACATTATATCCTAGGCATGATAATGATTGCTATTAAAAGTACATTTATCTGCCAAATTAACGATTTGTGATGGTCATTGGAAATAGGAGAATTTAAGAAAATAAACAAAAAGAGCGGCAATAGCGGGTCACCATTCCCGCCAAAAATGAAGACTGGATACGCCCAGCAATCATAGTTAATCAGGTTAAAGTTATATCATGAATAATCTTAAGCCCTTTCTTTAATCGTCTTCATACAGTTATTGGCTGAAAAGAACTCACGTGCACAGATTAGAGTTAATGCTATTGTAAAGTTATTTACTCCACCAATCATAAAATTCAAAACATGCTCGCAGAAACGCCTGTGGGAGTCAATAAATTTATGACGACAAAATATTCGTGAATATTCAAGAAGGGTATGCACTGATATACCGTCTCTGCCTCCGTAACAAAGAGGTTTTCGCAGAAGATTTTTTTGAACAAGTCTTAATTATGTTGCATACAACTAACCAGTTTCATAATTTTGTGATTACTTCGTAATGAAATACGAGGGAGTATACCTTTAAAGACATACCTCTCGTTTATTGGGTTTCATAATCCTATTATGCAACATACCAGTGATACTACTATTTCTTCACAGGAAAAACCCCATCTCACATAGGTGATGACATAACAGTGTCATAAAACCATATAGAGTGGTACCACTTTTTGGCTTACTTTACGTATACCTTTAAATAAAAGAAATCGGTAACAATCTGCAATTTGCTGTCAAATGAAACATTGTTTTGAGTAACTTTCTCACCTAAATACAGTTCAACTCATATATTTGACTGGCTTCCTGTTCTGATGTCGTCTAACTAGTCCATCTGATGTCGTCTAACCAGTCCATCCCATTGCCTTGCTAGGACGTTGAAGCTGCCATATGACTCAGCAATAATCTGTTCACACAAGGTCCTGTTGTCAGCGTCCAAGGTGTATTGAGAAAGTCCCACATTCAATATTGTCTTTTCACCGATTCTCATATTTGCCTCTTCTTTTTCTTTTCGCTGTTCCATTTGACCAGTCCATCTTATTTTCCGTTTCTTGACCATAGTGAGGATTGCGACATGTTTTCCATTGGCTGCTTGATCCTCATTAGTTACATTGACTTTATACAAGATTTTCGGTAGACATCAGTAGCGATTTACCTCAAAGGCATGAGTTTTTTTTCTCTACACGGACCTTCTTAGTACGTAGCTTTATTTTGTGACGTGTGCAGGTTTTGCCGAGACTTATCTATGACTGAAATTAACTTATTACATGGCGACTTTTCATATATGTACTGTACTTTGAACCGATACTTTATCATTATTTTAACTCAGTTGAGCGATTTTAAAAGGACTCATTGTTCTTTAGTTTCGGCATGTCCTTTGACTGCTAAAACATGTTATGGAGTTTTGTACTACACATAATTAAACGACAAACGCATCGGTTTAGCGCATGTGATCGTCGGAATTACTTTCTTTTCTGCTTGCATCTGGCTGATGTTTTATCACGTATAAAACTTTGTTAAATTGTTTCTCAATATTTCTTATATTTTTTTTTATTTCATTCTACAGAACAAAACAAGAAGAAGACGAAACTCAAGATAAAATATAGTCGTCAATTACAGGTGAGTATGTTATGATAATTAATATAAAATAAAAATTGCCCTCACTTAATCACACGCAGAACAATTCATCAAACCGGTTTCAAAATAGCACTTTACGAATTCAAATGTGATTATTTATTGCTAACTGTGTATACCTCGATGTATCACAAAGTAAACCTCTAATGACAGCATATTTTCGATATCAGAGACACTAACAAAGACTCTACAACATGAGAATTACCAAGGAAGCTCATATGTAATTGTACTTAGCTACTGAGAACTTAAACAACTTCAGTTAAGCCTCCAGTAATGTATTACTGACTGTTTCAAGAGTGTACCTTGTCATGAATCCTCACGGTTCCCTGTTCTCGTGTCCGCTTCGCAATGTGGTTACCTTTATATAGCTGACAGATAAATTGACTACACTGCTAGTCCCTTTTTGGTTTCTGTTTTGTTATGTGATTTAAAATAGAAAATAGGTACAATGGATGTTTTGTGTGTTTTGTGTAGCTTGTTCTTGTTGTCCATATTGTTATTTTCCTTCATTTGTTTTGTGTGTGGCTTTTTTTTCCGATAAGTTGAACCATTGAGAAGGGCGAGGGATTTCCTATAAAACCGGTTTGAACCCCCTCCCCCTTAGTAATCTAATACTGACTTTTCCTATACGGTACTTCTTTTGTTGTTCGTCACTGTTCTTTGTTCTTGTCCCTGTTGGTACTTAAGTGTGCCTGTTGTGAAAATTGTGTTTTAAGTTGGAGTAGCTGAGTGACCACCTGTCTGGGAAAGAGCTCTTAATTCGGTTTAACGACGTAGCCGTCATTTCATGTGTATACTTTTTTCCCGTTTGGTTTTAATGGCGGAATGTGGGCTCTGATTGTATCAGATGCTGATCTTTTGCTGTTGTTTTACTTCAAACCAGTTTTTACTTGAAGTAACATCCACTTTAATTCTGATGCAGCTTTTAATGTGAAGAAAGGGCTCGGTCTGCGTATGAAAGGTAGTGAAAATGAACAATGATCAGGACCTAGACAATCAATTTACATAGACCATCCACAGAACACAGGTAGTACAAAAAACACGTGCGGATAGCAAACTGAGCCGCTTTCTCCTAGGTAGGTGGTCACAAAGAAACTAGCTTAACCAAACATAAACATGGGTAAAGACCTGAGCGCAACCAGATGAAATTCTAGAAAACTAGAAGGTTGTCCAGGGACAACTGGTCGAGTCCGCTGTTTGCTATAGTGACCTATAAGTATGTCAAGACTAAGTAAGTGCTTCATTCTAGAAAGAAGCCAAACAACATCATGCTTAGCAAGCATATTTCTTCTTTTTTTTCTTCAAATTTTCACAACTAAAATAAGTAGAAGTGATAACCCAGACAAGCTCAATTTATGACAATTACAATATCTGACCTTCAAGTGTGACCTTGACCTTGATTTTGGACCTACCCAAACATATACAATATATGTCACTTGATACTTCCACTCATCAAGAAGAACAATTGTGCCAAATTATTTTGAAATCCATCGGCAAAAAATGTAGAATTAATGGCTCAATTTATGACCATTTTATCATTTGACCTTCAAGCGTGACATTGATTTTGGACCTACTTGAACAAATGTTCCAAATGGCACTTCTACTCATCTACTCATCAAGGAGAACAATTGTGCCAAATTGTTTTGAAATCCATTCGTAAATGTTGAAGTTATGGCTCGGACAAGCTCAAATTATGGCCATTTTATCATTTGACCTTCAAGTGTGACCTTGACCTTAGACCTACCTGAACAAATGTTCCAAATGCACTTCTACTCATCAAGGAAAACAATTTTGCCAAGTTATTTTGAAATCCATCCATAAACGTAGAAGAAATGGCTGGGACAAGGTCATTTTATGGCCATTTTATCATTTAACCTTCAAGTGTGTCCTTGACCTTGGACCTACCTGAACAAATGTTTCAAATGGCACTTTCACTCATCAAGGAGAACAACAGTGCCAAATTATTTTGAAATCCATCTGTAAATGTAGAAGTTATGGCTCGGAGAAGCTCAATTAATGCCTGAACAAATGTTTCAAATGGCACTTCTACTCATCAAAGAGAACAACTGAGCCAATTTATTTTAAAATCCATCCGTAAATGTAGAAGTTATGGCTCAGACAAATCCGGACGGACGCACGCACTAACGCACGCACGCAATAACTTACGCTCGCACATACACCGAACTGAAGTTGTAACAACTATTTTTCGCTCACCGCAAGCGGGCTCGACAAAAATGATGTAACAAAGTGGAGGACGAATGACGAATTGCACTCTGGAAGCCAGAGTGTATGAAACCACTCACTAGATATTGATTATAAGGCTCTAAGTTAGAATGTTGTTTATGGTCTTTACAAATGTTTCCTTTTTCTTTGTAGGTCATGGCGGAAGGTCATCTTATAATACCACTGAACATGGAACTATTTATTTTCTTGGATATTTTATCATGAAAATCTTTATGCTGTCTTGTGACAATCTTTTACAAGTTTGGCACAAAACTTAAATCACTGTTTAGTCAAAGCTGATTCAATGCCACGAGGTTGAATCAGTGTTGATTCAATGTTGTTTCAACTTGAGTGCCTGTTATATGTAGTAGTTACTAGTTGTAAACGAAGAAGGTTGTGTTGTGTTTTAAGGTGACACGCGCCGTCTATCTCAGTTCTCCTAACAGGCGTTTGAGCTTAGGGGATCATATTGTCTATATGAATTTAACTGTCGTCTTGGTTTCATATTTCTTCGCTTATAAGAGTGATATTTCACTTCCAAATCAATCTTAGGAGTCAAAATTCATCTTACAACTAGATTTTTGGGATTGTTTTAAAGGAAAAGCTCATTTCAAAGCAGAATTACATAACATTTTGATATTTTGGGTCATTTTAGAGATGGAAAATCCCGTTTTATAGCCAAATAGATATGAAATTGCTATCAAAGATAAAATGAGTAAATTAAGGTAAAGATCTTCTGGAAGGAAGGAACACATCAAAGAAAAACAAAAAGCAGACTCGGTTTAATTGAGTCTGTTTCTGTGTAGTGATGCAACGTTTTAACAGTGCCACGGCTTCAGATAACTGTGTTTTCAAACAAACTGCAAGATCCCAGAGGACTAGAAAATATATCGACTGTACTATGATGATGCACGATGAGAGTTCTTAATGGCCGCCACACGCCACAAAACCAGCTGCAGTGAAAAAATTTATACTGATGGAAGATTCTCTGGAAGCAATGAACACATCCAAGAAACAGAAATAGAAAACTCGGTTAAATTGAGTCTATTCGTGTGCATTAATGTAGTGTTCCACCACTGCCTATGCAACCTATATTCATACAAGTGTAAATGTCGCATGCATAGGCCATTCTGCGCACATACAAAGTCACGACAAAATAACTGGTCATTGTTTATAGAAAAAAGCGCACAGCGCCTATGTATACTTCTCTTTGCCTGAAAATAAGTTTTGAATCGATACAAAACTGACTAAATTCAGTAAAATATTCTAGTGAAATACAACTTTGGAACTACATAAATGTTGTTACCTATTGTGTTGAAGGATTTCATTGGATGATCAGAAATTGTCAACCGATCAAACCACTGGAATATAAAATTTTATTCTGCGCATGGTATTAAACTATACTTTCATTTTACCATGATAGAGGATCTTTGACTCTTTCAGTGTAAGATCGATTTTTATTTCACCGAATGAACACCAAAAGCGATATTTTCACGAGTGGCGAAGCCACGAGTTAAAATACCACTTGCGCATGGTATTAAACTATATTTTCATTTTACCATGATAGAGGATCTTTGACTCTTTCAGTGTAAGATCGATTTTTATTTCACCGAATGAACACCAAAAGCAATATTTTCACGAGTGGCGAAGCCACGAGTGAAAATACCACTTTTGGTGTTCATGAGTGAAATAAAAATTCATCTTACACTGAAAAAGTCAAATTTTCTAATTCCTTTATGGTTGCAAATCGCAATAATTCTGTTTATTCAAGATCGTCAGCCATCACGACAGAAACACAACTTTTTTCCTAGCCGTTTTGCGTCAAATTTGATGCTTCCAGCGTGTTTATTGGGTATGATATTGGTTACAACAAAGTTTTGAACTGAAAAATAGCTGCAAATATCATTTTGATAAACAGATCTCAAAAAAAAAATGCCAAGAAAGAATGACTACAGGAGCTTTAAGCGGCCTGACGTCGCGTGCAGTAACAATGTTACGTTGGCGCTTTAAGTGACGTCATTAACGTCGTAATGACGTGCAATTATGCGTGGCGTAAATTTTGTCCAGCCACATAAGATTTAGTCAATTAATCAACAAAAAAACTTTAGGCTATCTCACAAAAATCCTATTTCTGAAAGAGTGAAATCGAAAGTGATAATTTCACTGTTTGAAAAAATCTCGTTCAGTCATCTCTCATGGCAGTTTTATCCATGAACCTAATGTTATTAGCAAATATCCATAATTATTTTGCATAGTTTTTGCATGGTCTATACACTCACTAGGGGGAATTAGCCCTCATTATCTTCACTGTTCTGATCTGTTTCAGATAAATGAGCCGCGACACGAGAAAACCAACAAAGTAACACATGCGCCTAGCGAAGATTCGGGTCAGCCTGGACAACCGCCCAGTCTGATTAGAGTCTTCGCTGGCCACACGGAGGTATATGTAGCTTAGTCCCTTATCTACCCTCTAAGCGCTCTGCGAAGAGTCTTATCAGACTGAACGGATGCCCAGGCTGACCCAAGTCTTAGCTGGGCGTACATGCCATTTTGCTGGTTTTCTCATGTCGCGGCTCAAATAAAGTTTTACATATGACGTGTTTAATACTGGTTCTGTGGCTTGCACTTTGAGCGCGGACACCATTTGGGGTCTACAGTGTTCTCCTGCCATCACCAGTGACTCAGATGAACCTGAAAATCCGATTTTCCCTCTATTTCACAGTTCATTTTTTCTTGTGGCACTGACTAAACTTATCTCATGTTATTACGTATGTACATCATCTAAAGTGGTCCTGGCATCTAAACTGGTCCTGGCATCTATTTTGGTCTAAATCAGCCTCTAAACTGGTCCCGGCTGGCATCTATTATGGTGCGATAAGCAGCCTCTAAAATGGTCCGGAGCGCTTAACGTAAATATGTAAAAAAAGACTATTTTTTCTGCTAAAACTGCTTCTCACGACTTTATATGCATATCCCGGCACAAGCCATTTTCCAAAATATCTCTACGGTTTGTGTTGAGGAAAGTGGGGCTAGTTTATACCCTGGCCCATTTCCTGAGCCTATCCCAGCGGGTACATGACGTAAAAATGACGTCGTCCTGACGTCGATGCGACGTCACTATTTCACATCGACGTCAGAACGACGTCATTTCAACGCCATGTGCCTGCTGGGTATGTCGTTTTGTTTTTAATATCGAACGCCTACGTTCGCACATTCCAGTAAGTTATTGAGACAGCTCCAGGTATCTGCCCATCATTTATTATTAGGTGGGGTGCCGGGTACATTTTCATATGGTTCACCTAAATTTTTCAGACTCCTCCCCCTCAGTCTCACCAGAATTATTTTTCCGATCCCCTCCCCCCACCCAACCCAGACAGGTGACAAATATTTTATGACCTATCTCTTAGGAGCGGCTGTTTTTTTAGTGGATAACACGCCGGACTACCAATCCAGGGGTCGCAAGATCGATCCCCCGCTTCTCCGGTCTTTCGGATGAGACTTTAAACCGAGGTTCCGTCTCCATCTGACCTCGTTGTTGGTGGGATGTTAAACCCGAGTTAACTCACTCACTCACTCACTCACTCCCCCGTCTCAGCTACCCTTCACACACACACTATATTACCTAATTTATGTCTACTGACCTCAATCAAAACCTGTATGAAACACAAAGATTACTTTCTTATCTGACTGGCTAATTTATCGCGCAGAGTAGATTAATTAACAGTATTTTTGCTGATGAAAAGGCACCTGGAGAGCTGAGACCACAAACGCAGGCATTAAATTTAATTGAGAAGAATATCACCTACTCGACATGACTTATAGTTCTTGCAAATCAAGGAAAAATATGAAACAGCCCATTTTTGTGTCCTTTCCATAAATTTCATTTAAGTTCTGAGTTTGAAAGAAAAGAGTCTGAAATTTTAGGAGTATGGGGGGTCTGAAGCTGAGACATTTTTAAAACTGAAGACTGATGGAAGAATTGTGACTCCCCAATATGCCTAATGAAATATATGACCCCCACCCTGCTCCGAGGCTTATTTATTTCCGACCCCCTCCCTTCCTCAGTACATCACCCCCCCCCCCCCCAAAAAAAAAGAATCCGACCCCCACCACCCCTTATTGTACCCGCACCTCGCTCTCTCTCTCTCTCTCCCCCCCCCCCCCCCCCCCCGTCAAACTGGTAATGAATTAGTATAGTTTGATTAGATGATGGGAATCGTGGAACACGAAAAGCATATTACATGGACATGAAAAAAAATGTACGGTATGCGTGTATTTATATGCGGATACAGACTGTGGCTTGCCCGCACATGGGTTGCTAGCTTAAAACGGGAGTGGGGTTTGCGGTATGTAAGATATAGGAATCAACCAGGATGTTTATGCATTATCATCTGCAGGGCCCTTCAGACCCAATATTTATATATTTATCTGCAACGAGGAATATAACCCCAGAAGTATTTATTACTTACTCAGTAGCTGAAATACAGGACTGATTTGGAATACAGTCTAGCTGTACCGAAGGCCTGTAATTATACTTAAAAATCATAGTTTCGGCTTACTTAATAGTTTATTAAAACCATTCTACTAGATTGCTCCGGTCTAGGCTCCGAGGAAAGCATTGAAACTAAACTAAAACCTGAAATGCGAGGGAGTCGACGCTTCCCGAGGGGCCTAGCAGATCATATCAGAAAAGCGTGTTTGATTCCTATTATTGCATATAAACAAATATTGCATGTAAATATTATGACGCTCAAAAGCTTGGAGAAAACGCTTCAAAAAGTTCTTTTTAGCTGTGCCTATAATGATCAGGAACGCTTTGAAAACGCCACAGAACTACGCCCGCTTCTGTGCACGTTACTGATGTTGACATCAGTTTTTGTGACGGCCCCAGAATGCTTATTCATATAAAACCGTAAAGCCGTGAGCGTGTGGATTGTCTTGTAAGCACGTGAATTTTGTCCATTAAAACAAGGCTGTTAATAACTTACGAAATGGCAAGCTGTAAATTTTGGGTAAAAATGAAATAGGCAGTAAGAAAATGAATATTAATCAACTTTCAGATATCCGAAATGTTACCTTTATTTATCATTATTATTATTTGGAACAGGCACGCGCTGTTCCTCCACCTCCTCCCCCGATAATTATTCGTAATTTTTGGCAAAGTTTATAGGCAAACCGTTCGAAATGTATAAATTTTCAAGACGATTGTTACAGAGGTCGAAAATATTTATTGGATGTCAGTGTATCAGTTTGCACATTTGGAACAGGCACGCGCTGTTCCTTCTCCCCCACCCCACCACCCCCGCCCCCAATCTCGAAAGTTATAAGTTATTTTGACAAAGTTTATAAGCAAACCGTTCGAAATGTATAAATTTTCAAGACGATTGTTACAGAGGTCGAAAATATTTATTGAATGTCAGTGTATTAGTTAGCACATTCAATGTTTCACTATGTTTCAAGATGTGCTTTGCCGGATAAGAATATCTCACGTTGCTGACTCTACAACGAGTCAATATGGCGACATGTGTGCCTTAATTTCCAATTAAATAGACATATAAACATGCGTTTTGTGATGAGATGATTTGCAGAAGAGCCAAGTTCTGCAAGATTTGAAAAACAAAAAAAAAAAAAAATAAAAAATAAAAAAGATTTCCAGCACATAGAATATCTAAATGAAATCTTTTCATAAAAAACGGTGTCTTTTACAATATATAATACGTGATGAGGCTTGGCTGATATTATTTAAGGACGCGCAGCCATTATTTGACTAAACATGGTAGGGATGTTTGTATATTTGATGTTATTCGTAAAATTCAGACTTACACTTTGTGACCATTCTCAGTTTATTCCTTCAAACAATCAATTAAGCAGACTCAATTTACATGGAATGATTGTAGACATTTATTTAATAAGTATCTAGTGTATTGTCTTGCTTTAGTCCATTTGATTGTGAGAAATTTCCAGTGTCCTTAAAGAGCGTCTACATGGCCGACTATTTTGAGCTCCCGACTTCGGATTACAGGGTCGTGGACATGACACGCGCACAGACACGCAAGTAGGCGCGCACGCACACATGCACTTTTAAGGAACTAATATACCTGCTATATGAAAAGCCGCACTTTGCCCTTTATGCATACTCTGCCTTCATGTTTAGCTACCAGGAGAGGTTACATACAAATCGTCCATCGCATATACCCACTACAGTAGTACGCATGATATGCTAAGGCATGGTACATATATTTACTGGTCGCCCAAGGGTAATGAAATGACTCCTATTAACTAGAAAGTTGTCCAGGGACCACTGGTCGAGCCCGCTGTTAGCTATAGTGACCTATAAGTATGTCAAGACTAAGTAACTGCTTCACTCTGGAAAGAAGCCAAACAACATCATGCTTAGCCAGCATATCTTCTATTTTTTTCTTCAAATTTTCACAAAGGAAAATAAGTAGAAGTGATGATCCAGACAAGCTCAATTTATGACAATTATAATATCTGACTTTTAAGTGTGACCATGACCTTGGTGCTACCCAAACATGTATGTCACTTGACACTTCCACTCATCAAGAAGAACAATTGTGCCAAATTATTTTGAAATCCATGCATAAATGTAGAAGTAATGACTCGGACAAGCTCAATTTATGACCATTTCATCATTTGACCTTCAAGTGTGACCTTGACTTTGGACCTACTTGAACAGATATTCTAAATGGCACTTCTACTCATCAAGGAGAACATTGTGCCAAATAATTTTAAAATCCATTCGTAAATATTGAAGCTATGGCTCGGACAAGCTCAAATTATGGCCATTTAGCAGTTGACCTTCAAGTGTGACCTTGACCTTGGACCTACCTGAACAAATGTTTCAATTGTGCCAAATTATTTCGAAATCCATTTGTAAACGTAGAAGTTATGGCTCGGACAAATCCGGAAGGACGCACGCACGCACTAACGCACGCACGCACGGACATACACCGAACTGAAGTTGTAACAACTATGTCTCGCTCACCGCAGGCGGGCTCGACAAAAATTATCATATACTGAGAGCAAGTGCATTTCAGCCTTTAGGTCTACCTAACGTAGTCTAGTGGAGCATTTCTTTTCTGAGGGGTCCTCTCCTGTGTCAGTTTGTCTGCCCGTCTGCAAATGTTTTCTTGTTATTGCATCACCTCTGAGACCATGGAATTTAGCTGATCTCCAGACATTGAGAGAAATGCATACACTGGGTATGCTGGATGTTAAGGACGCTGCCATATTTGGCAAAGACATCATTTCTTTGCGGATATAAGCAGACCACTTTGGAAAAATCTCAGACGTTTTAAACAGAGAGAGAGAGAGAGAGAGAGAGAGAGAGAGAGAGTAAACGACAATTAGTGAATAGTGTCGGGGGAGACTTTTCACATATAAGATAACTTCATGTAGAAATTAAGGAACCAATACTGACGTTTAGCAAAAAAAAGTTATGTCAGGCTAGGGATCACTTGAGCCAGATTAGTAATCGAAATCAATACATCAAGTTTCCACGAGTCGGGTGGGTGGTGGTCGAACGACGGTACTGGTCATAACTTCCAGTGCCGGGGTGTTGTACTTATTTGAATAAAACTGGAGCAAGAGCCTACTGTGCTTGCAGTAGGTAATGGGGAGAGTTGTTTGGATTTTTTTTCTCGTCTATCGTTTCTCTTTTCTTTCGCCCCCTCTCTGGGAGATGGCCCGATACAGACTGAAATGCTGTCTTAAAGGGCCGTTAAACCCCAAACAGCCAACCGACCAACCAACCACGAGTCGGCCAACTGGATCCAAAGAAAACAAATCACTTTTTAACGGTTTTACCTAATATTTGCATGGTGGCAATATCTGCAGTGTGACCAGGATCATTTGGGCAAACGTTCGTTTCCAGGCCCCAAGGAGGCTCTGTGTGCATAGTAATTTCTGAGGTGAAGATATTTAACAAGTGTTGACGACGACGATGAAGGATGGACGATGAAGGCCCGCCTATCCTATGATTCATCGATGAGCCTTCGGTTCAGATGAGCCGAAAAGAAGCCAATACATGTACCCTCATAGTTTCCCGGGACTGTTACGAAAAATAGTTAGATGCGATTACACACACACACACACACACACACACACACACACACATGTAAACGACGTGATTGAGCATACTTAGACATGGTAAAGTGATACGACGATAAGCAGTCTACCACAGTTTAGTTACGCAGACTATACATAAAATATGAATAAATAATAAGGAAGACAATCTATTTTGGCAGCTTGTGTTTGATAATAAATTTTACTATGAATTTCACCGTGCTTCCAGGAATACCTACCGTCATGTAAATAATGGCTCTCTGTCGTTACCATAGAAAATTGATGGTGGCCTAAGTAACGCCTGACATTGTTGTTTGGGTGCTTTAACGAGGAATCTATGTCAAAGTTAATGTCGCAAAGCGTATTTCGGCATATCCTTGCCATGTTAGTATATAGAAAAACTAATGCAACCAAAACAAATATTTTCAATTGACAAGCGTGTATCTAATTAATTGTTTCTTTGCTAAGGCAAACATGCTTTAACATGCCAAGAAACCTCATAAACAGTCATTTAAACTAAACGGGGACTAACCCAGCCAGCAAAATATATGGGACCCATATGGGCCCCATGTTGGTATTTATATGGGTCCTATATGGGCAAACCAAATGGGACCAACATGGGTTTTGCAACCGGGCTCCATATGGGACCCACATGGGCAAGCCCATATGGGTTGCATATGGGAACCATAAGGGCCCCATCCCAGATTTGGTCCATGTCCAGTCCACTTTTGTACATCTGTTACTGGTTTAACTCTGATACTTTTCTGTTACTTATTATTTCAAAAGCTTCCACGAAGACGTAGAAGATGTCAAATGTGCAGAAATGCACAAATGAAGTATCCCATCATCGCTCACTGAGCGATTTGTGGG
This sequence comes from Ctena decussata, assembly GCA_963989385.1. Taxonomy (NCBI): domain Eukaryota; kingdom Metazoa; phylum Mollusca; class Bivalvia; order Lucinida; family Lucinidae; genus Ctena; species Ctena decussata. The sequence continues at coordinate 30,171,071 of OZ022504.1, read as the reverse complement.
AAGTTTTTCGAGATGTTAAATCCATACTGCATAGGTAAACTTATTGCAGGAAAATATTATTTCCAGTAGGTTTTGAATTTTGATGGCACATTTGTAAGAGATAAGATGTAAATGACCAACAAAAGAGATGCAAATGGTGAAAGAAGTATTAAACTTGATTGAATTTATTTTCAGTTTTGTAAATGAATGAGTATATTGATTGTAATTAAAACATTACTAGATATTTTTCAGGTAGAATGTGGGCAAAATGTGGGTTTACCCATATGGGACCCGTTTGGTAATGATTAGAAATAAAGGTCCATAAGTAACCACTTAAACTTTCTTGTAAAGAGAAACAGTATACATGAAAATCAAATAGCACCCTTTATATATATTTTCCTTTCACCACAACAAAATTGTATGTGTTTAGAAAATAAGATAACCAATAATGGCCCTATGTGGGTCCCACATGGGCTAAATTTCCTATATGGGACCCACATCGATCCTATTTGGGCATTATGCCAAGGATCTGCCCGTATGGGACCCATTTAGCCATGCTTGCTGGGAAACTAATGATTATGAAAGGTTTTGATATCCTCCGGCGGTGAACCCACTGTTCAAACATCACACTTCAAAGTTTAATTCAGAATACAGAATACAGAATACTTTATTCGGCTTTAAACACTATACAATGTTTATAGCCTACAAAGCAAAAGTGAGGTGAACATTTACAGAGAAGCAAAAGAGTATTCATGCGAATGACAAGATATTTAAATGTACAATAATAAATTCCTGCATATGCTAACCAAACAACATGGCGTACTACTGAGAGTCCCCAGCAGGCACACAACCCTGAATCAACATTGAATAAACGTTGATTCAACATTATAATGCTGAATCAACGTTGAGTCAATGCTATCTACGTGTATGTTTCTATATGCATATCATAACAACATTATACTAATACTACGTAAATTTTGGATTAGAAGTTGTAATTTTGAGTGCAATAAGATACAAAACGTCTGCTAAACTTATTCTCTTAAATCTTCAGCATGATATAAAAAAATTTCCTACGTTTAACAAAACTTTTCTAGACACTGAGGTCGTTAGATTATCAAATTTATTGAGATTTGGCCAATGGCAATAATAAGAAGAAAAATATTTTCGTCTAAGCTCACTATATCGAGGACACACTAATAAAAAGTGATAATCATTTTCTATGACGTTGAGATTGCAGTTTTTACATTTTCGTTCAGTGCGTGGAATATTTTCGTGGCGTCCTTTTTCAATTGCAAGATTATGTGCTGAAATACGGAATTTACTCAGCGCAATTCTATACTTTTTTCAGTAATAAAATCGAGATATTGTTCTTGTCTAAATTCATGTTTGAAACGACAATATGACACAAGCCTAGGTGAATTATTTACTTCAGCATACCAACTTTAATAATAATTGTCTCATATGCGTTGTCGTATGATTGGAAATGGAACAGAGTCTGAATTTTGATTATACCATAGATAACCTAGACCATGTGTTTCAAGTATAGTTTCTATATTGAAAGCCCAGTTTAAACCAGAATAATTAATTCCATTGTCAACATCATTTTTAAGCAATGAGTATACTGTTTTGGGTAGAGAAGTTTCGTTCATATTTAACAATTTTAACTAATAGCGAATCATGTTTATTTTTCTCATTATGTAAAACGGAACTCGTCCTAATTCACCGTAAAGGCTACATAAATTCGTAGATTGTCTCACACATAAAACCTTACGACAAAATTTAGTGTGAATTATCTCTATATCTTCAGCTTCGTGATATCCCCAGATTTCTGAGCAATAATTTAAAACAGAAGCAACGAGAGAATCGAACAATCTGCATTTTTGAGACGTTGATATTTCTACTTCATTAAAAACTGAAAAAAATATTATGTAGAGCGTATGATGCATGATCGGCAATACATTTTTGCGTGCGATGCCAATTTCCATTTTTGAAGAGATATACACCAAGATATTTGAAAGAATTAACCACTTGTAGTTTTGTATTATTTAAATAAAAGTCATACGTTGTTTGCCGGCCTTTCTCAAAAATCATTGCTTTGGTTTTTAAAGTGTTTATTTTTAGACCCCATGTATTACAATAATTTTCAATGTCTATTAACATAGCTTGCACAGATTCAGGTGATTTTCCGAAGACGACTTGGTCGTCTGCGTAGAGTAAAAGAAATAGTTTAATTTCGTTTAAAGTAAAATGCCTTCTAGATCATTGTTAATATTCTCGTTTAAATCGTTAATGAACATCATGAAAATCATCGGCGAACTACGAACTAGGATCGCCCTGTTTCACACAAAAATTGGAATCGATGAAATCCAATTACGACCGGTTATGTCGAATACATGCCTTAACAGTAGAATACATAGCCTTCAATGCTCGTACCATTTTGCTACTAACGTGTTGCATAATAAGTTTATTCCATAACTTTAATCAATCAGTTTTATCGAAGGCCTTTTCAAAATCTATGAAAATACAATATAATTTTTCTTTCGAATTGAGCACTTTTGTGATTATAGAGTGCAGTATGAAAATGCAATCAGTTGTAGATTTTCCTTTTTGAAAACCAAACTGATTTTTAGCCAAGATCTCAAATTTCTCTGACCATTTATTCAACCTACTTAATAAAATTTGCGAGTATACTTTGGATAAAACATTACTTATTGTAATACCTCTATAATTCATGCTTTACGATTCATAGGTCATACATATAGCTTTCAACATGACTGAATAATTCACAATGCACAGTTTATAGCTCACAGTTCAAAGTTTATTTCCGTATTCTTTAAAGGGATAAAAAGTTATTTAAGACATTCATTTTCATAATTCAGAGCTAATACTTCATACTGCAACTGAGACTACAAAGTTCATAATTCATACTTCATAGTTCATTGTTGACAGTTAACACTTCATACTTAACGATTCAAGTTTCTCACATCAGAGTTCATCACTTACATTTCACAGTTTATTCTTCAAAGTCCATGTTATACAATTCATACACCGCAGTGCAATATTGACACCTTGTAGTTCACAGTTCTTAGTTCACATTCATACGTGATTTTCAGAATTCATACTTTTGAGGTAACAGTTTACACTTCTAAGTTTACATTTCAAAGTTCATCGTTTTCGCTTCACTCTTTACAGTTCAGAGCTTATACTTTGCATTTTATAATTCAGACTTTTTCATACTGCTTTTTTCATCGTCCATACGTCGCTGTTTATATTTTGCAGTTCTTCTAAAAGTCAACACTTCATAGTTCTTAGGTCAAAATTGTGACGAATGCATGTATTATATTGTAGACAGTGACGTATAAACTAGGAGCTTATGTGAAGTATGAAGTATGAACTATGAACTGTAAAATATAAAATGAGATGTGTAAACTATGAAAGGTGACATGATATCGACTCTGAACTGCTTATGTGACGCATGAACTGTGAACTATTAATTTTGTAGAATTAACTGTTTATATGAAGTTTGAAGTATGGGATAGGAGCTTTGAAGTGTAAACATTGAATAGTATATATTTTCCATTTTAGAAAACTATGAATTGTGAATTCTAAAGTATACCGTGAATTCACTAGTTTTCTTTGATATTTTGTAACAAAGTGATTTCAATGATCATGGTGCCCTTGAATGCTCAGAGATCTAATTTACATATAAGGTTACAAGTTACTTAGTATCTCTGGCATAAAGCTCGGTTTATAAATTATCACTGATTCAACGCGAGACTTATTCTCAGTCTTAATTGATCGTACCACGTGTCAAACGACTCCACAATATCGGCAGGAATTTCAACCACGTCGTGGTTGTTAAATGTCATATTAACCCGTCTTTCGTTTGGGCACACATTTGCTAACCAGAAACGAAACGGTTTCGAGTCGAGTCGATATGTTTTGCCAGCCTCCATGTATAACGATTTTTCGTCAAATGTAGCCATGTCCTCTTCAGGTACACAAACAAACGACCCATAAGCACTGTTAAAATGCTTGTATTGTCTCCCTTTTGACTCCATATACGTTAGAAACATGATCACTCGAGCATTATTAATGCAAACTGGAATAGTGCCTTCTTGACTGATATCTCTGAAGTGATTAATGGTGTTGTCGTCTTCATTTCCTGACCTTTCACTGATAATGGAATTTCTGATTTCTTCTTCTATTTCGGACAGATCGATGTTGTAACTCGAGCGAGTCACATCATTATGTACATTACCGGTGTGCATTGATAAAGGCTCTGAGCTTCCTGCCAAAATCGACTCTGCTGTGAATTCTTGTCGAGAATTTTCACCTTCGGAATCCGATTGATAATCCAGTCTCTGAAGAGGCTCTAAAGAAATATAATGGCTCTCTGCCAAATGTCCGAGAAGTATCATGTCTCTTGCTGATTCTTCTGTTGTCATTTCAACGCTCGTACGATGAATGAACTGTGTTGCCCTGTCGCCGAGGCTCGAGACTACCATTATTCCTACACCATAAACATGACTGGCGGCGAACATCATCAGATTGTCACCCCAAGCTCCATTTTCCATGTTGACAAGGTAAGACTCTAGATTATTGCCTATCACAAAGTTGGACAAAGGCGTTCCATCTGTAGTTCGGGGATTTTCTCTTAAAAAGTTTACACAGTCTTTTCTTACATCTGAGTGTGAGATCCTTCGATGAAGTATTTCTGACAGCTGAGCAGACAGACAATGGAACATGCAATTACCGTCCGCTGGTGTCGTGCCTCGTTCTATTAGTCCAAACTCCAAAGCATTTCTTATTAAATTGTCATAGTCAGAGCCGGAAGACAGTTTCTTTTTTTCCATAGTTTTCATTCGTAACAAAAAATTGAGATCCGATGGTGATGAGAGTGTAGATAAATGAAAGAAACAAGGCTTGTCTCCAACACAAAAACAACACATTCGGCTCATTTTGTTCACACAGTTTTGTTCATAGTTTTTATCACAACCCTGTGCTTTACAGCTACATTTTGCTCTTCCATTTTGAACCCGTTGCCGAAAGTTCTCTTCTTCTTTAGTGAGTGATGTTATCTGATTGACTTTAAACCAGACATGCTTCCCCTCATCTGTTTTCACTTTGTACCTATAATTTGTATAGTTTACTTCTGTAATTGTCCCCCTACAGACTCTAGGTACTGTTAAATTAGTAGACCCCTTTTTTAATCTATTGTCTTTTCGTTTCACTTGCACGATAACACCATCTCCAATTTCATACCGTGAAGGTGGATTCTTTCTAAGATTCCTTTTTATCATTCCTTGTGATGCTTTTTCCGAATTCGATTCTGCTTTTTTTCGTAGTTCCTTCATAGACTTCAGATGGACGATCAAATCATCTATGTCCTCTGCATCATCATCAGAGCTGCTAGGCCATCTTAGGGTTCGATCATTCTCCTGTCTCTCCTCAACTTCAAAAATAGCTTCGCTGTCTAAACAATCTTTACCTAGAACTAAGATATCCTGATCACTTCTTGATTGCCTGCCATAAAAAATTTCAAAGGGACTAAAAGGTCCGAGGGCTTCGTGTTGCGCTTCGTTGTAAATTTTTTGGTATCTTGGGAGAAAATCTAGCCAGCAAAGGCCATCTTCCAAACGTAGAAGGTCGTCTTGGATTTTTTGCTTCCACGTCCGGTTAGATCTTTCTATTTTTCCCTGTGACTGGGGATGATACGCACTGGAGTGTATAATTTTAATATTCAGCGATTTGCAGAGCCTTTCAACTGCACCCTTAAATTCTCGTCCTTGATCCGATTGTAAATATTTAGGAGTGCCAAACTCGCTATAGATATCTCGCAGTTTCATGGCAACTTCATCTGATGACTTGGTTTGTAGCGCGCGTAGCCAAACAAAACGGCTATAAAGATCCATTACAGATAAAACCCACTGGAACTTTTGATCGTCAATGGTTACTGCAATATTTCTAAAGTCGACTAAGTCGATTTGATTGCGAACCATAACATTTGATGATTTAACAGGTCGAAGGGGTGCCATGTTTTTAAATAAAGGGTATCTACGCTGTTGAGCAGGATCTCTGTTCAGTTCTCTTTGGATTCGTTGCTGGCTTACACTTGCATAGTTTGCAGTCAATCGTTTCCTGATCTTCTTTGCTCCTTCTCCCCTTGTTTGTTGTGATACCTTTTTAACCATTTCTGGGATTTCTGACTTTTTCACAACTATTTTAGAAGACTGTGTATGTATAAGTTTTATTTCCTTCGAACCAGCCAAAGGATTCTGGACATTCTGAATGCTGTAAGCGCCGGTTTGTAAACGTCTGTAGGCTTTCCTATGATACGATTTCCGGTCTTTCTTTTTTATGTCCGACATTTTGATTTTCCCTTGCAAAACCTGAAGAATCATGTCGTAAACATCATCGTCCAGGGGACCCGGTAGTCTATTTCGTGCCTTTTTCCTCCAATCATCCTGCAACAAAAAGATGCAACAATTGATAAGCTGCAGACAGAACTAAAACTTGAGCCTGCATTTCACATAACGAGTGTTCATAAAATATTGTTTGGCACAAAGCAATATATTGTGTAGCAAATGTGTAGCGAATGTGAATAAATACACAATCATATGTCATTGTGAGAGCTGAGTGCGCATTCGCCAGTGTTGCTAAACAATCAAAAGCTTAGAAAAATGATGGCTAAGGCTTCTCAGACGAAACATATCACAGCACACAGCCATGACTGGTAGTATTTCTGACTGACTTACGCGGAGGTCTGCTTATCTACAGTTTGTCTATTTCTGGTATTCAGTACGAACTTTTTCTGTAATCAGTTCCAGTGCGGGTGACATGTAAGAACGCTACGAAAGAGATTCCGTACATCGAAGAATGTCATGCCATCAGTTTGTTACCTTTGTATGCTCAGCCCAAAGGTAACAGTTTAAAGCTGTATATTTATCCAAGGTCCTAACAACCCTTTAAGCTACGCTTCCGATGTCTGTCCCGTGCTATGTTACATGTACTATCACCTATATGCTTTAAGTTCTCCTTTGTCATCTAAAGACCCATGTCTATCGAAAAGCCCGTAATATGTTCCTGAAGAATTCTACTTTTACTATGGCACCGCTGTCTGTCCTACCTGTACTCAGCTATCACCATTAACACACTGTCGGTCTATGTTTCAGTCTACTGCCAACTGTAGGCCGAAGTCTATTCCTGGGGTGGTACTCTTACCTTTAGGCTCATATGTGATTAAAGAACATTTTGGGGATAGAAACTGGGCATATTGTTAATATAAGAATACCCAGGGATAAGCCCATGGTCTCTAGGTGAAAGTTGTATACTTCAGGGATAGACACTAGACCTACTTGTGACAGTCTCAGGCATACAAAATGAGAATGTAGGTGGCAGAAAATATCCCATCTAAAGACTCATGGCCTGTAGGCCACACCAGAGTACCTCCGGAAAAGACACAGTGCCTATAAATGACAATAGAGTACATCAGGGATGAGCATGGAGCCTACATGTGACAGTCTCAGGCATAGACGCTGTGGGTGTAAGTGACAGAAAAGTACCTCGGGTAGAGACACTAAGCTTATAGGTGACATCAAGGAGAAACACTGATCCTGTAGGTGTCAAAGGAGTATCTAAGGGATAGGTACACTGCCTATAGGTGAGAGTGAATGCTAAAGGGATAGACACGAGACCTAATATGGATAAATGTTGGGCCTAAGGTGACAAGAGAGTAAGTCAGGATAGACACTAGACGTATGGTTGACATCAAAGTACCTCAGAAATAGGCACTGGGCAACGGATGATGGTTAGTGCCTTCCATTATAGACACTGGGCTTGTAGGCGACAGCAGACTACGTCACGGATATATACTTGGCGTATAGTAAACACATGCGTACCTTGGGGATATGTACAGGGTCTGAAGATGAGAGTAAAGTGCCCCATGTCATAGGGGTCATAGGTGATATAAGAGCACCGCAAAGGATAGACACTGAGTCGGTAGGCGACATTAGAGTACCTCATGGAAAGGTACTGGGCCTATAAATGATAGCAGGGATATGCATACATGTATTTCATATTGGTGACAGTTGCGTATCTATGGGAAATACAACCGGTCTATAGGTGACATGAAATTTCCAACGGAATTAATACACGGGTAATTGGTGACAGAAGAGTATCTCATGGTTAGGAACAGGTCTCATTGGTGGCATAACAGTAACGAAGGGATAGATATTAGGCCCAGAAATGACATACAGACACCTACGAGAAAGACACTGGAACTAGAGAGTAACTCAGGGATAGATACTGGGCCCATAGGTGACATAGATAGACTGTGCACTACTAGGTGGCAGTTGAGTACACCAGAGATAAACATGGGGACTACAGGTTATAGAGAATATCTTAAGGAATACCACTGGGCCTAAAGATGACTCTAGAGTACCTCAGGGAAAGAGGAGTGGGTTATAAGTAACAGTAGTGCACCTCAGGAATAGACAAATTTCCTGCGGTTACAGAAGAGTACTGAAGAGTTAGACAAAGGGCCTATTGGGGCCAGTAGAGTACCTCAAGGATAGAGACTGTGCCTATCGCTGACAGAGTAGTGCCTCCGGCAAAGCAACTGGAACTATAGTGGACAGTACAGATCCTGCTCCTGAGTGGTCAGTAGGTACATATCTTAGTACAGGTACCTAAAGGTGACAGTAGAGTGCCTCAGGAATTGACACTTGGAAAATATATGACAGTAGAGTACGTTTGTTATAGTTAATGGACCTATGGATGAAATTAGGATACCTCATGGATAGGCACTGGGCGCATAGGTCAGTAGAATACCTCAGGAATAGCCAATGGGCCTTTAGATGTTATGAGAGCAGAAACTGAGCCTGAAATTGATATTAAAGTTCATTAGAGACAGAGATACACACTGTTCCCGTAGGCGACAATGGAATATCTCGAGGATAAACACTGGGTCGGAGGAAAGCGACAGTAGAGTACCGCATGCCTTTTGGTAACATATAAGGTCATCAGGGATACAAACTAAGCCTATTGGTGGTAGAAAAGTTCCTTAGGGATGAGCACAAGGTTCATGACTGACAAAAGAGTGTTCAGGGATAAACACTGGGAGTTAAAGTAAGATTGAGGTAACTCGTGGATAGGCACTGAATCCATAGGTGACAGAAGAGTACCTTAGAGATAGATAACGGGCCTGTAGGTGACATTAGTGTACCTTAGGGATATGCACAAGGCATAAGGGTGACAGTAGAACACCTTAGGAATTGACACTGTGCCTACGATAACAACAGTGTAACTAAGGGATGACTGGACCTCATGGTGACATTAAAGCTTATTAGGGATATACACTGTATCTCTGGTGATGGGCGAATACCTCTGGGCCTATAGACCAAAGCTGTGTACCTTAGGGATACGCACAAGACATATGGGTGAGAGTAGATTATCTAAGGGGTAGAAAGAAGATCTAAGAAACAGTAGTGCACCTCAGGGATTAAAACCTATGCCTATAAATATCTCAGGTATAGACAATGACCCTTTATGTGATACATGAGTACGTCATGAAATGACACTGGGATATCGGTGACAGGTGTACCGCGGGGTTACACACTGCATCTAAAGGTGATATGGTAACTCAGGGATATATACACTGTGACAGCAGGGTGCCTAAGGGATAGGCGCACGGTCTCTTGGAATACTTGAAGGATAGATACCTGGTATATAAATGACAGAAAGTTACCTCACGCGGAGAAACTGACGTATAGGTGACATTAGTGTACTTCAATGATATGCACAGGGCTATAGGTGACAGTAGAGTACCTCAGTGATAACCAAAGGATTCAAAGCTGACATTACAGTACCTAGGGTCAGACACTGGACCTAAAGTGATAGTAGAATACCTTAGAGAGACCTTGGAGAATGGATGACAGTATAGTATGTTATGGCTAGTTACTGGACCCATGGGTGAAAATAGGAAACCGCAGGGATAGGCACTGGCGTATAGGTCACTAGAGTACCACATGCATAGCCACTGGGCCTTTAAATGTTATCAGAGTACCTCAAGTTAGGATAAGGCACTTGTCCTACAGCTGACGGCCGGATGCCTCTGGGCTAGACACTGGGACTGAAGGTAACATAGAGTACCTCGGGGATAGACTGTGCACTACTAGTTGTGCACTACTATAGTCCCCTTGTTTATCTATGATGTACTCAACTGCCACCTAGTAGTGCACAGTCTATCCCCGAGGTAACTATTATCTATGATGTACTCAACTGCCACCTAGTAGTGCACAGTCTATCCCCGAGGTAACATAGAGTACCTCGGGGATAGACTGTGCACTACTAGGTGGCAGTTGAGTACATCATAGATAAACAAGGGGACTATAGGTTATAGAGAATATCTTTAGGAATACCACTGGGCCTAAAGATGACTCTAGAGTTCCTCAGGAAAAGAGGAGTGGGTTATAAGTAACAGTAGTGCACCTCAGGAATAGACAAATTTCCTGCGGTTACAGAAGAGTACTGTAGAGTTAGACAATGGGCCTATTGGGGCCAGTAGAGTACCTCAAGGATAGAGACTGTGCCTATCGCTGACAGAGTAGTGCCTCCGGCAAAGCAACTGGACCTATAGTGGACAGTACAGATCCTGCTCCTGAGGGGTCAGTAGGTACATATCTTAGTACAGGTACCTAAAGGTGATAGTAGAGTGCCTCAGGAATTGACACTTGGAAAATATATGACAGTAGAGTACGTTTGTTATAGTTAATGGACCTATGGATGAAATTAGGATACCTCATGGATAGGCACTGGGCGCATAGGTCAGTAGAATACCTCAGGCATTGCCAATGGGCCTTTAGATATTATGAGAGTACCTCAGGTTCGGGTTAGGCACTGGGCCTACAGTTGACAACAGGAAGCCTCACTAATTGACACCTGGACTGTAGGTACCATAACGTACCTCGGTGATAGACTGTGCAATATGAGGTGGCAGTAGAGCACACCAGAGATAAACAGGGGGAATGGAGGTTTTAAAGAATATCTCACCTCACGCGGAGAAACGGACATATAGGTGACATAAATGTACTTTAATGATAGGCACAGGGCCTATAGGAGGCAGTAAAGTACTTTAGTGATTTCCAAAGGGTTCAAAGCTAACATTACAGTACCTAGGGACATACAGTGGGTCTGTACCTTAGATACAACCCTGGCCCTATGGATGACAGTAGAGAACCTCAGGGATTGACATTTGGTGAATTGATGACAGTATAGAATGCTATAGATAGTTACTGGATCTATTGGTGAAATAAGGATACCTCAGGGATAGGCACTGAGCGCAGTGTCTATACATTGGCTATGCCTGAGGAAATGAGCCATGAGCTTTCGACCATATCATTTTCATCAAAATTGTACTCTGAATGTATAACAAGTCGCAGTTGAATAAAATATTGTTTTAACTAAAGAAAATCTTCAGAAATATAACTCTGGAGTACCTCAGGGAAGGACGAGAGTTTATTAGTACAGTGGTGTACCTCAGGAATAGACAAATGCCCTAGGGTGACAGAAGAGCACAGCAGAGCTAGACAATGTGCCTATTGGAGATAGTAGAGTATCTAAGGGATAGACACTGTGCCTGTCGCTGACAGGATAGTGCCTCAGGTATAGACACTGGGCCTATAGTGGCCAGTACAAGTCCTGTATCCCAGAGGGTCAATATGTCCAGTACCTCCGGTAACTAGAGAATATCTTTTGGATAGACTATGGCCCTATGGGTAGTATAGACAGATTGACACTATGACTAGATAACAGGACATCGTCTGAGAGATTGCGACTGGGCATATGTAGGTGACTGTAGATTAAATCTCGGGCAAAAACAGTCCTATAGTAGAGTACCAGGGGTCAATACTATGCCTGTGCATAGATCCTAGACCTAAAGGTTACAATAAAGGACCTCGGGGATAAGCACAGGCCCAAAATCTGACAGAAGTGCACCTCAGGGGTATATACTGGGTCTATGGGTGTCAGAAGAGTGCCTAAGGGACTATGGCTGGGACGAGTACCCGGGTACCCGAGGTCGGGTCGGGTAAAGCAATTACCCGGGTACAAATTTTCTACCCGTTACCCGAATGCTTATTACTATGTAGTGAACAAAAATCCATTCAATAAAATTCAAAGCAAATAGAGCAATGTTTAGTGTGATCGCCTTGTATCAACTGCAGTAATAATGCAAAACCTTTTTGGTGTATTATATAAGAGCTAGACAATCCTACATTTACATTCTCTTCCCGTGGGTAATAGGGACTCGGGTACCCGGGTACAAAATATTTACCCTCCCAGCCCTATCAGGGAAACAGGATAAAGTAATGGACTTATAGTGACAGTAGAGGCCCTCCGTGTAGAGACTAGGCTCGTAGACCTGTGACTGTAGAGAACCTCAGGGATAAACACCTGGCCTATAAAGTGACAGAGTAACTTATGGAGAGATACTGTTGACGGGAGCTTACCTTAGGGATAGACACTGGGGCATATAAGTGAGACACGGGCAGACACAATCCTATAGCGGAGTGCTGCTTCCACAGACGCTGGACCTAGAGGGTTGAGTAGAGTACCATACGGACAAATATTTAGCATTTATGTGACAGCAGAGTACTTCAAGGACGGATAAAGGGTCTGTAGGTGAGAACAGAGTACCTTAGTGGAAGACCCAGGTATTCTGATGACAATAGAATACATCAGGGACAGGTAAAGGGTCCATAGGTGACAGCAGTATACCACAGGAGAGACAATGGACTTATAGGTGATAGTAGATTACCATTTTAATAATCTTTATTTATAGTCGCTTAATTTAATTAACAACTAACATAAGCTCTGTAGAATTTTTATTGCGACTTGATAAGACTATATACATATATACAAGCTGAGCTGTGGATATGTGACTTGCTCAAGGTCACAACGCTAGGGCCCTGGTGGGATTCGAACTCGGGACCCGTCGATCACGAGCCAGGCACACTACCACTGCTCCACTGCGCTCCATCTGGACGGGGACGGGCTTATACAAGAGCACATGTCACAACAACTTTCAAAGGCTTTCCAGAAATTTCAGTGGAAAACAATCCCTTGCACGAAGCATTTTTGTAAACGGTGGACCAAATTTTGAAAGCTTTCACAAATGTTCAATCTGTGTCATTTTGAGACACACAAATAGAAATCAAGATAGATCACACTTACGCGCATGTATGGAACCCATGCTACATGTTTTGAAATAGTTTAATGAAACGTTTCTTTATGGCGTGACCAGTATATATGTAATAAAGATCCAAAATGACGGACTAAGGGATTAGGGATATTTGTGGCAAAATTCAGAAGAAGAAACTCCTAAGGATATAGATATATGAAATTTACCAACATAAAACTATTGCCACACAATCGTTTGTTAAAGTCTAATCGTCAAATACAACAGCTGTCATAGAAAGATATATGCTCAGTGTTAATGAAAATAACCAGTATTTAAAACTAATGGAACACACCAAATTGCGATGATAATATCATTTTGGTCGATCGTGAACGTTATCTTACTTAGTGGCTGATCTGTATCTGGCAAATTTGACCGTCCTGATTATCTGAGTTATCAGCCTTCGTGAGCACGTGCAAAAATTAATTTAACTCAATATCTCCGTCATGTGAAATGCAAAAGTCGCACTCTTCATTCCTTTTGAAACCTCGTTACAAGTAAACGCCATATAAACTGTTTCATATATCGTCAACAATGGGACGTTTAAACGAAGCAGAACGTCAACGTGCTCTTGTCATGGTCGAGGGAGGAGTCTCCTATGGCGAAGTAGCCCGAAGAATCGAGGCTCTCATCAGACATAATACAGGTAGTCCATGAGGGCAACGATCGCTCACCTGATTACCAATGTGAGTCATTCACCCAACTCCCACTCCACCCCCAGAATGTTTTGACGACAGGGGCATGGTTGGCAGTGATTCCAGAAAAGAAGTTTTACATTTTAGCTCTATTTAAAGCATAATATTAATAAATGAGCCCCTGGGCGGGGCCAGTCTGGACTACAGGGCATGATAGGCAGGATTTTTGTACGGTACCACTAAACATTGCTATACAGTAAATATCTAAGCTGTGGGCTTTCTAGTTTCAGAAAAATATGAAGTATTTTTAGCTACGAGCTATATAAAGAAATGACCCCCTGGGGTGAGGCCAGCTTTGACCCAAGGGGATTGATTAGCAGGATTTATGTTGGGGATTACTAAACATTGCTACATACTATATATATAAGCTCTGGGCCTCGTGGTTTAGAGAAGACTTTGAAGCTTCTTTAGCTATATAGCTCTATATAAACAAATGACCTCCTGCGGTGAGGCCAGTTGAGGCCCAAGGGGTCAACCAATGATTGTCAGGATTTAGGTACGGTCTTCCAAACATTGCTACATGCTAAATATATCAGCTCCTGGCCCGATGGTTTCAGAAGATCTTTTAAGTTTTCCCATTATGGGTCTATGGGGGATAATGACCCCCGGTGAATGGCCAATTTAGACCCCCAGGGGCAGGATTGGCAGGATTTATGAAGCAGGCCGCTAAACATTGGAACATTCTAAATATATAAGCTCTGGGCCCCATGGTTTCAGAGAAGAAGAATTTCTAAGATTTTCTTGAGCGGAATTTCTTGGCTCTCTAGGACAGCCCTCATGGTGATTGACGGCAATTTAATAGCCAGGCGTTACACTGACGAGGTACTGCAGTCTGTTACTTTGCTCTTTCTCCAGAACAACGTTGACGTGACGCTTAAGAACAACAACAGGATAACACGTGACCCCATTAAGCGAGACATTACAGTCTTTTTGAGGCAAAGCAATGTTCAGGTGATGCCCTGGCCTGCATTCTCTCGAGATTAATGCCCTAAATAGCATTTGTGAGATCAACTGGGACTCTGCGTCTATATCGGCAGGCAGCGCATCTAAAATCCTGAAACTTACTCGAGAATAGGAGGCTATTCAATTTCAGTTGCCAACGTTTGATTCACTGCACGAGGTGCGGATGTCGGGCAGTTCAGAGGGGATATTTACTTTTTCGGTGATTACCAAATATATTTCATCGACTGTAATGAGGAGCCCGAGTAGCTTAGAAAGCCGCTTGCAGCTTCCGTCGGATTGACGTCGCGTGCAAATCATCGATACTCCAGCTAAAAAGGGATTTAACTTGTGACGCCAATTGCCTGATTAGACGTGCTAACCTCCGTAACATAATGTCAATAACGCTACATTTCAGACCTTTTCGGTGAGAAATTTAGCCCACAAAATATATATCGTATCAGTCACTAGTGAATTGATACGATATTTTTTACTGTAACAATATCATGTTTATTCGTTCTAGGTATGAATTGAAGTCACTGATAAGTATAAAATAAAAGATGGTAACGGCGGACATACACGATAATAAAGTTTGTGGCTTTTGATTTTGTTACTCCGGATGTAAGAAAGTCATAACGATGCCAGTAAACGCTATTGAGTGCTAAAACCACTTAGAACTACTGAAAAAGGATACATTAGCATTTTGTGATCTGTCCTGGTATTTTATATGAAAGTTTCAAATGCAAGTGAAAGCATCTGCTAATCGACGATATTGATGCGTCAGGGATTGCTTATACATAACACTATGGAGTTTTGTAGTTGTCATGGAGTAGGCTAAGTATGCGCCAATCCGCATCCCGTGCCCTTGAAAGGTAAGTGTTATTTCAGTCGTATTATGTGTTGAAAATGGTCTTTTTTGTTGAAAAGCCTTTCGTTAAGCACTGCAGAAATATGTTACTTTTTCTGAAGACAGAATCGGACACGCATAGTGATATTTGGTGATTAAAAAATTTAATCAAAGTTATTGAGTGGCACAGCGAGCCGCTGTTTGGTATTTCATTTATACGTAACAAAGTCAACAAATTGCTGTTGATTCAAACTTGTATGGCGTTTATTCAACGTCGATTGAACGTTGTATGGCCAAGGAAAATAGATCTTAATCATGCGGACCGTCCGAGTAATGGGCGTGCTGTTATGTAAGCTTAGTAGCAGCTTTACAGTTTTGGCGGGTGGAACCACCAGGCGCGGAAAATATAAATTAGAAATAATACTTTCCGCCTGCGTATAGACATAAGTGTTTAAACAACACACAAGAAAGTAAGCGGGTAACGGTAGAAAGTAAAGAGAGTTGCGGTTTCCCAAACACTAAAAGTAAGCGAACCCCTCTTCATTTGTAGTATATGTATGTCCTACACATCCGCTTCCATTCTTTATTTTTGTATTTTACACTGACGCAGTAGCTTAACTTCCAGTGGCATCTCTTTCTCTCGATGTGCTATTTTTATGCCGTCGAAAGGAATTCGGGTAGCACATTAAAATCGCACCGTCCGTCCGTCAGTCGTCCGAAACAAATCATGTCTCAGCGATAACTTGAAAACTACTTAAGCAAACTTGATGAAACTTCACAGAAAGATAAAGCATACTGGGAAGGTGTGTCGCGCACAAGATTTAGGTTCACAGGCCCAAGGTCGAGGCTAAAATTGGGTCAAAGGTCAAATCGTGTCCCAAATCTTGTCTCAGCTATAACATATAAACTACTGATGCGAATTTTATGAAACTTCACAGAAAGATAAAGCATAGACAGTATGTCGTGAACAAGATTTAGGTTCCCATACCCAAGGTCAAGGTCACTGTCAGTGGTTAAAGGTCAGAGAGTGTGTCTATAATATTTCTAAAACTACCTAAGTGAATTTAGTCAAAATTCGCAGAAAGGTAAGGCATACTGAGAAGGTTGGTCACATATAATATTTATGTTCCCAAACCCAAGGTCACAATCTAGAGTCCGATGTCAAATAATGAGACAGCAATTTCTCGGAAAAGTATCACAGCAAATTTCATTAAATTTTATAGAAGGATAAAGCTAAATGAGAAGGAATGCCACACACAAGACACAGGCTTCCACGCCCAAGGTCAAGGTCACAGAGGTCAGAGGTAAAGTTGTTTCTCTCCAATTATTAAAACAATTCTTGAGCAGGTTTAAATTAAACTTCTTGAAATGATAAAACATAATGAGATGGTATGTCACAAAGTAAATTATGGTTTCTATGCTTAAGGTCAGGGTCAGGGTCAGAGATATGATTGTGTCTCCAAACCAACTCGAGGCTGCTAAAGTGAATTTCATCAAACTTCACAGAAAGCATGATAAAAAGGTGTCTCACTTCCAACATTGATGATCCCATGCCTAAAGTGAAGGTCACAATTTCAGGTCAAAGTTCAGCCTAAGGGGCCTTCGGTGGCATTGGTTACACACTGTAACATTTCTTGTTTTGTTTTTAGCTCACCTGAGCCAGCGGCTCCGGGGGAGCTTATAGGATGGGAAGGCTCCGTCGTCCATCGTCGTCCGTCCTTCGTCCGTCCGTCCGTCAACAATTTCAAACGACTTCTCCTCTGAAACCGTTGGGCCAATTTGCCCAAATTTTATACGTTGCCTTCAGAAGAAGGGGAAACGAAAAGTTGTTCTAACGGTCCTGGTCACATGACCAACGTGGCCGCCACGCCCATATATGGTAAAAGCTTTAAAATTATTCTTTTCCAGAAACAATAGGCCGATGGCATTAAAACTTGATATGTAGCATCTGGTACACGAGTACTACCAAGATTGTTCAAATTATGACCTTGGGTTGACCTTGACCTTTTTACGGCATGGTCAAATTAGCTTACTGGTGAGTTTATATGGAAAATGCTTGAACATAAGATTTCTTGGAAACTGTTGAAGATTTTGACCTGGAAATTGGTATATACAGTCATCTTAATGAGTACATGAAAATTTATGTGTACACGAGGTCAAAGTTTTTCTTTGACATTTGACCCTGGTCTCTTATATTTCAACAATTTCACACATCTCCTCAAAAGCCACTGGGCCAATTGTAACCAAATTTCATGTAGAGGCTCTAGGGGGCGGGGGAACGAAAATTTGTTCAAACGGTCCAAGTCACATAACCAACATGGTCGCCACGCCCATATATGGTAAAAACCCTTAAAAAATTTCTTATCCAAACCAATAGGCCGATGGCCTTGCAACTTGGTATGTACCATCAAGTACAGGAGTATTGATAAAATTATGACATAATGTTGACCTTGGCCATTTTTACGGGAAGGTCAAATTTGCTTTCTGTAGCTTTTATATGGGAAAATTCTAGAACATAATATTTCTTGAAAACTGTTGAAGAGTTTCACCTGAAAATTGGTATGTACAGTCATCTAATTGAGTAGATGAACATTCATATGTACAAGAGGTGAAGGTCATTCTTTGACCCTGGTCTCTCATACTGTGACAATTTCAAACAATCTCCTCAAATATGATACGTCCAGCGTGTTTACTGGTTATGAAATTGGTTGTAAACGTGCAACTTGAAAATAGCTTAAAATCTCATTTTGATGAACAGATCTCAAGAAAGGGGTGAGGTGGGGGTGGGGTTAAGGCCCTTTTTCTGCCCAAGAGCAAAATGTTTTATTTTCAGCTGATGCTTAGCCTATAGTGTCCGCTATACTGAATCAATAGTTGTTAAGCTCCGTAAGCGCTACTTTTGGAATAATGGGGTTATTAAAGTGGGTGGGGTAAATCAGCATGAACCAGGGGAGTCACATTATTAGCTATATTTCTCCTTCAACTTTAATGGCATTCATAAATATCTTCCTTTATAAGTTGAAGAAATGTCTTTGGTGACATCTTTTCTCAAATTCTACCTTTTAAAGTAAAATCTTATGTCTGCAAAATTTTATTTTAGAGACACTGTCAATTTTCATTAATTTTGATACTTTGAATTCAATATATTCTACCATATCTCAAGAACTTCTTGACTTCTTACCAAACTAACATGGGCTCACCGTTGGGAGAGTGCAAACTGTTGATTAAATTTTGGTGACCTTGACCTTTGTTTCAAGGTCACAGTAAGACTTATAATGTCAATTTTAAGTCAAGTTTTGACCATTGTCTACACATTAGCTCCTGAACTGGTATGAAATTGTGCCCAAATTGGCCTAAATTAAACATTATAAGGAGTTAGAGCACTAGTTATGATTTAATGGCCATGGCGTCATGATTAAATGGCCATGACATCATCTTTAAGGTCAAGGTCAAGGTTAGACTAAACGGAGTTGAGTCATAGATTTCACACAATCAGTCGGCAGAAATGTACCAAAACTGAGTGTTTTCATTTGAAAATCAATGTTTTAATGTGCATAGAATGACCTTGACCTTGGTCTGAAGGTCAGTATTAGCCAAACGTAATGAAACAGAACTGAGTTAAACTTAAAGGTTATAGAAAAGTCTATTGTGAAATAATGAGCTTCTGAATGTACTGGTGACCTTCAAATCAAGGTCAAGATGATTATATGCATATTAAGCATTGATTTACAAATAAAAACATACATATTTGTTAAATTTATGCTTACTAGCTGTGTGAGATCTTTGATTAAACTATGTGTAGTCTAACCTTGACCTTGAAGATGTTGTTATGGCCATTTGATCATACCCAGTGCTCTAATTCTTCATAATGTTTAATTTAGGCCACTTTAGTAATGAGTTCGTATCAGTTCAGGAGCTAATGTGTAGACAATGGTCAAACTTGACTTAAAATTGACGTTATAAGTCTAACTGTGACCTTGAAACAAAGGTCAAGGTCACCAAAATTTTATCAACTGTTTGCACTCTCCCAACGGTGAACCCATGTTAGTTTGGTAAGAAGTCATCCACTGGTTCTTGAGATTTGGTAGAATTTATTGAATTCAAAGTACCAAATTTTAATGAAAATTGACAGTGTCCTAAAAGAAAACTGCAGACATAAGATTTTACTTTAAAAGATAGAATTTGATAAAAGATGTCACCACAACCATTACCTCACCTTATAAAGGAAGGCATTTATGAATGCCATTAAAGTTGAAGGAGAAATATTGCCTATAATGTGACTCCCCTGGTTCATACTGATTTACCCCACCCACTTTAATAACCCCATTATTCCAAAAGTAGCGCTTACGAAGCTTAACCACTATTGATTCAGTATAGCGGACACTATAGGCTAATCATCAGCTGAAAAAAAACACATTTTGCTCTTGGGCAGAAAAAGGGCCTTATAGGCACCCCCCCCCCCCCCCTCCCCTTTGCTATAGGAGACTAAGGCGGCCTGTCGTCGCGTGCACTAACAATTTTACTTTGGCACTTTAAGTGACGTCATTAACGTCGTAATGACGTGCAAACATGCGTGACTTAATTGATGTCAAGCTGGAAAAGGTTTTATCAATTAATCAACAAATAAATGAAACTATTTCACAAAATCCGATTTTTGAAACAGTAAAATCTAAAGTGATAATTTATCAGTTTCGATTTCACCAAGAAATCTAAATTTCGTTGAAAAGTATAAAAGTAAAGAAGCACTGATACTCTGTGCGGCAACTTTTCATATATTACTGCGATCAATCTCTCAGACAACCAGCCTATCCTATCATTTGTGTATTCTAGATCTTATTTACTTTATCAAGAGTTTTTATCCGGCGTACACTGCTACTAAAAGACAGGGTTCGATCCCCACAGCAGACGAAACCAAACGGCCGTTGTCCGAAGGTGACGGAAACGCTTCTTCTTCTTCTATCATAAACCCATTCCCCGCCCCCTTCCCCCACCCCAGAAAAACGGCTATGATATACCCCGAAAAATACTATTCCTGGTGTTGGATAAAATCTATATAGCTGATTTTCCCCACAGATATAGTAGTTTTACATTTTCTATCTTTCTTCACCCACTCCCCTCCCCACGGAAATTTTTGCCATAGGAAAATGGACTAGACAGAGTTTTTTTCCGCGTAAAGTGCTTCCCCCTCGCCACAGCTTCCGCCCCAATCAAACATCCCCCTCTCCCCCGAAAAGTGGCTAAAGATTCCCCGCTTCTAGATTGGAAAGGTTGGCATTTCCCATGTTAAAATAGGGAATAACTTAAATGGAACTGGATATATCGTAAAGTTAACTGAAGCAGTGTCTGCTACGTTTTTTTTTTTTTTTTTTTTTTTTTTTTTTTCACTATTGGGTATGGTGAGTGCAGTTTGGCATATTTTCGACGCGGCAAAATAACATCCTTTTATTCAACAGATAAACATTTTCTGAAATAATTTAAGCCTATTCAATGTGAAGGAAAAAACATTATACATGTATAGAAAAACTTCCTGCATTACGATAGTAGCATTTCACTTAATCCCCCAACAACCTGAGAACCCCCCCCCCAACCCCCCCCCCCCCCCCCCCGCGCTCCGCAGGAACCTGACTATTAAAAATTTGCTATATAGTCACTGTCTTTTCTCCCGCTCGGATGGTAGCAGTCTTTCCTCCGACAGTTCAGTCGGTTAAGCGCTGCCTGCTGATCTACAGTTAGTGGCCATAAATTTTTAATCAAATCCAAATTCCCATTGACTTTAATGCATTTTTCAGTGCAAGTAAACTATATACTCTGCTTCTGTTCATGCAATTTAAAATTAAAAATCAAAAACGTTTTCGTAAAATGAGATTATTGAATCGATTTACACAAGAGTTTCATTACTGGCTGACATGGAAGATGTAGCTGTCCGAAACCTAGTGGTGTTACTTTTCGGTTATATTTTGACGTCAATACAAAAGAAGTTTTTCAGATTTTTTGATCATTTTTAAACAGCCACATTCTTATTAAAGGTAGGTTCCTGGACATAGCGATAACAATTATGTTCACGAAAAAAATCGTCTTTTTCGGAGTAGTATTGATTTCTCTTATTTTTATGAATTTGTTGCTACTGAGAAAATCATCAGATGTTGAATAAAATAGTCATTTTCCCTTTTGGTTTATTTTCTTTTGTTGGAATTCCAGTTCTAAAAATAACTATGTGTATTATGTCTATAAGTGCGCGATTTCTGATGCCATTCTCCAAAGGTCAATTTTCTCTTGCCGTAAGCTCTCCTAGAGGTCCTGGCATGGCGGATGGGTTAAAACTATCCCAAAATGCAATGCAGCATGACGTCAGCTGCGTTATCTATTTTGGCGCGAACTAAAAATAGCGCTAACTGGTGTGCGAAGCAGAGTTAGGAAATCCCTTGCAAAACTACTTTCTAATATTTTTTTGATTTACACTTTTTAGTGAAACTTATTCATTCCCATTTTATAAGTGCTTTCCTACAACTTGCATGAAAGATCATCAAAATTTTGATGCATTCCGAAGTACAGGAACCTACCTTTAAATGATATTTATCGAGTTTGATAAATTATGTTTCAGTGTCAAGTTTATTTTGCATCATTTTCATACAAGTTTCGCCACAATAATTTGATTTCTGAACACACAAAAACAGTAAAAGTAAACTTGGAAATACCCGTAAGTCAATGGGAATTCGGAATTTGATGAACTACTTATGGCCACTGACTGTAGTGTTGCTGGGTTCGAGACCCGCTGGAAGCGGAAATCTTTCCTACCATAAACGGGGTTCCATGATACACAGCCTTTCATTATCATCCTCCCATCGTTCTGATATAATTGAAATGTGAAAATGGACGTAAAATCTCAAGTAATCCATCCAGCCTTTTCCGGCAAATGCTTGTACAGAGTTATAGAAAAAACTATTATATAGCTGCTTATTCCCCACTGAGATAGTAGTTGTCTCCCCGGAAACAATTGGCCAATTGGTCTTTCCGCCCGCTCGGATAGCAGTTCAGCCCTCACATAGAAAAAATGATTTTGATTTCGCGCTAAGATTTTTAGTTCACCTTATCCACAGGCTCACAACGTTAGCTTATAGTATACTAATGGTCCGCCGCCCGTCACTTTTGGACTTACTATGTCGGGCCCGTATCTCGGAGGCTAGTCGGCGATCTTAGTCAAATATAATGTGTATACTATAGCGTCAGTAGAGTGGAAAGGCTGCATTATATTTTGTGACAGATTGGACCTTAGACTTGTAACTGGAAAACGAATGATGTCAGCAAGCTAGCTCATTTATTCTTTATCGCACCTTCGTCAAAAGACATCTATTCACCAGGAGTGGGCATCCGCTCAGTCTGATCAGAGCCTTCTCTGTCCGCGTAAGAAACTTTGAGCTCTTATAATTTCATTGGGCCTCTGGGCAATTTGCTGATTTGAGTTTTCGCTAGAAATTTCAGCAGAGGTAAATTCTGCTACGAGGGAAATAGTTTTTTTTTCCGGAGATATTTCTTCTACCGAAAATTTTCCCCAGAGCAGGTGGGGGGGGATCCTACTTTCAGAAAATCAGAGAATTTTCCACGGGGTTCGGGAGTGGCGGGGAAAGTTGGGGTGGGGGTTAGAGAATAGGTATTTTGTGCTTAAGGCTAGACTTAAACAATAATTAAAATTGTATTTTTCGAATGGCCGTTGCGCCTTTTGCCATATTTTAAGAAAGGATCAAAAGGAAATGGTTTCCAGTGATACTGGAAATAAACGGATGTCAAGTTTATCAAGACATTAAAATACGAAATACATATTAAACTATCATACCTTGTCTTCTTCCTCGCTGTTTCTAGCACAGAAAACTTCAGCTGAACAAACGCAAAATATCAGAAAAAGAATTAAACTCTTCGCCATCTTGTTCGTTGAAATTAACAAAGAAACAAAAAATGGAAATTAAGAGGGAGAGGGTGCATGGTGATCTATGTGACATATACCTGATAAGCGATTCTGTGTTTCATTATATCAGTTTCGGTTGCACCGCGGATATTCTATCAAAGACATTAATGAGCATTGCTTGCTGTAAAATAAACAGCTGTCTATAAAACTACGCCAGCAGAAAACCTGTCTTCGAGTTTCAGACCAGGCGAAATTCAAATCAGACAGCTCAACTACACAATTTAGCTGGAGTCTTGCGGGGTTTTGTCTACAGCATCCGTAGGTACAACGCTATGTAAACAACGAACAAAAGCACACATTCTGATAAGATCAGCCAGTGCGGAAGCGCAAGCTGATCGGCCCTCTTTATTTTTGGATATGGCATAAGACAGGTTTCCTTATGACAAGACTCATTTTGCCGGTCGTAACAACATTTTCCATTGTCTTCATGCTTTAAATATTATGCATACAAACGAAGCTCATATAAATACCATTTTACATGGAATAAATTCCGTTTTGGAGTGAAAGATAAATAAATAAATAAATAAATAAATAAATAAAGCCGTCGCATGTCAAAACAAACAAAATGATGTGTGTTTCTACCGAAGACTCCGATCAGCCAGGCTATCTGTCTAGAGTCTTCACTGTGCGTTCAAAAGGACAAAATGTTTCTTCGTATGGACAGCAAAGACTAATCACACAGGGTGCATGCCCAGGCTGATCTGAGGCTTCACTAGATTCACATTACTCGATAGTAATAACACATTATTCATAGAAGGACCACTATCCATAGTTATCAGGTATATAACTGGGATCATTTTAGAGGCCGCTTATCGCACCAAAATAGATGCTAGCCGGGACCAGTTTAGAGGCTGATTTGGACCAAAATAGAGGCCAGGACCAGTATAGATGCAGGACCACTTTAGATGATGTACATATGTGTATTTCTGTTCATTATTCTTTTTTAAGTTTTGTAGTTCCCATTTTGTAAAGCAAGAAGCCACACTAGGACTCTGACTGCCATTCACCTCAGTGCTCTTTAGAACAAACAAAAATTGTTTATCTTTGCGTGAATGAACCAGAAAGTTACTGCACAGAAGCTAGCATATCTAACATTTTACGCATTAATGAAACATTTGCCATAAAGTATTATTGTTTCAAAAATAAATAAAAATGAGTTTACTGTAATTCTATTCATTATGTCCCCCCACCAAAGGTGAGGGGCAACATATTGTTTTCAGTGCGGTTCCCGGGCGTCGGCGTCTGCGTGACAGATTTCTTGCGTGCGCGATATTTCTTGAACCAATAGATGGAATTTCACCAGACTTGCATGGATACATTATTGGGACAATTTTAAGATCTGATTAGATTTTGGTGACCTTGACCTCATTTTGAAGGTCACTGGAGGGCTTAGATGACAATTTCTTGTACCCACTATGTCTCCTGAACCAATGGATGGAGTTACACCAAACTGGCATGGATACATCATTGGGACAAGTTTAAGAGGTGATTAGGTTTTGGTGACCTTAACCTCATTTTCAAGGTCACTGGAGGACTTAGATGACAATTTCTTGTACCAGTGATATCTCTTGAACCAATGGATGGCGTTTCACCAAACGTGCATGGATACATCATTCGGACAAGTTTAAGAAGTGATTTGATTTGGGTAACATTGACCTCATTTTCAAGGTCACAGTCATCTATGTAGGATATCTTTAGAAGCAGTGGATGGAATTTCTCCAAACTTGCCTAGATATTTTACTTGTTCAGGCTTTGTATTCATTAGAGGGGATGGGAAATGGGCTGGTGGGGGGGGGGGGGGGGGGCATCAGTTTTTCTCTGAAAAACATTTCTAGTTTATTCATTGATAAAGTCAGAAATAAGACAAAACACAAGTTAATTTAACATTTCGATTTTTTTCTTATAAAAACTATACTCCATTTTGAAAAACAAGTAACGTCACGTCCGTTTGTGAAAATGTAACGCAAACTGCCATAATGCAGTATTTATTAATAAATCATTGCGCTTATCATAAACAATGTTTGTGTTTCATTCTATTTCTCTATGCTTGAAAAATGAATTGCATCTGAATTACCTTAGAAGAGTTTGCTTAGTAAGTACTGGGCCAGTATCTGTTTATTTTTCTATAATACATGTAAAATTACTTCTCGAGAATCGATAGTAAAACAAGTTGAGTAAATATAAAGTATAGACAGCATGTCTTTAGGAACTGATTGTATGGAATTAACTGTATCATTACTGGATTTAGTACAACAGAAGTGCACTTCTCAGTTTCCCTTTTGCAGTATTTCTAAACACCCAGAAGTTTTGGAAAATGTCTCTTCGTATATTTTAGCCTGACATTTACCTAAATACCTAACACTAGACATGAAGCAGCTTTCATGTGGTACATAATTCAAATGTTAATTTTTATGTTGAAATGTTACGTAATATATACGGCTGAGTACATATCTATTTTAGTGTTTGCTTTGTGGATTGATGTGGACTTAAAGGCATTTCAGTCTATATCGAGACGTCCTAGCGAGCTTTCAAGACTCTCGCAGGCGATCCAAAATGCAAATCACATGGAATTCTTAAAATATTTCTAATGCAACTTATTTATCAAATAAATAAAAACGTGCAATGCCAGGAAATGAAAGGATTAAATTGTACATCCTCTTACGTCACCAAACGGGAAATAGTGACATGAAATAACAACACAAGAGGTAAGACATTACGAGCAGGCCCCGAGGTTAGAAAACTTGAGTATGATCTCAAACTCAAAACAAAGCACACTGATTGGCTGCTTCCGAGCACATGTTCGGAAGCAGCCAATCAGTGTGCTTTATTTTGAGTTTGAGATTATACTCGTTTTATAACCTCGAACTCTGATTGCAAAATAAACAGCATTTCCTCAGGCAGGTAGTTATAAAACTAGTTTTGACCGATTTACCGATCAAAAATGTATTACCTATTTTCTATTTTTGATGCGCGTACAACGTTAATCAGAATAAAAGAGAATTATCAGACAAATGAAAACATAATTCTCGAAGATCACATACAAACGGACGTGACGAACAATAACAACAATGTTTAAACCGGTTTTATGGAACTCCAACCCTCGCCCTAGCTGCCATCGTGATCCATGATGCATTTGGTTCGGTCCGCGTGGAGGTCTTCTAGTTCATCAGTGGACCATCACGGTATACATATAAATCAAGATGTAACACTATGATGACAAATAATGAGGACTCAGCAAAGATATCAGAACTCTGGAGCATACCAAACCACAAGTTGTACCCGGACGAGCCCAACCACAAGTTGTACCCGGACGAGCCCGACCAAACGTAGGAAATTTTTAAACAATACTGTGTATTGCCTCTCAAAGCGACTACAGTGAAAATAAGCAACCATGACGTATGGCATTGCCTAATGCCAAGGAAGCTTTCTAGCAGATGCTGCATATGGGTTATATGTGCCTATAGAACTTGGAACATTGTGCGGATGCTGGGCGGAGACCGGGTACTCTTATGAAAAGAGGTAGCACTTTTACGAATTGTTTGTGCAGGAAGACTTTGTGTGGACAATTTGAACCGCAGGGGGCAAGTCTTTTTTGAGTCGACACTGTTTCAGCTGCAATCACATCAGTCTGTCAGATTTCCCGAACTTATGAACAGGCTGGTCTGAGTGTGCGTTGTTTGCTCGTTTTTATCATACAAAACATCTCGGTTACTTGGTGAGTATTTCTTTTGTATCACCAAGTTTAAACTTTAACTAAGCATGCAACTCTGTGGCATTTATATGCTGGTGAAATACAACATGTAATTTACTTGTAATAATGTCAAAGCATAGTATGATACAACAGTGCATTATTGCTTAGTATAGGTTAGAGGCTATGAAGAGAAATCTTCGCAATTAAGAACCTGAAGCGAGCGTAGCGAGCGGAAGGTTCTTAATTGCGAAGATTTCTCTTCATAGCCTCTAACCGGCTTAGTGTTTGCCCCAGATAATAAACTGATCCTGATCTGTCCTGTTTTTCAACATCTGTCAGATAATCTTTTTTGAGAGATTTTTGTGTTGAAAAAAAAAAGAAAATAAAAATAAAGAAAAAAATAATAATAAATAAAAAAAAAATCTCAAAATGACCACTCTCCAATGTACTTTGTTTATAGTAATGATGCAACGTCAAAACATGATGCAATATCATGACAGTCCCAAAATAGCTTGGAGAGGAGGGGCTTGATCAGAATACTGCTTTTAAAGTATTTGTCATGCTGTCATTTAGCTTGGAGAGGAGGAGCATAATTAGAATACTGCTTCTAGAGTGAGTGTCATGCTGTCATTTATGATTTGTGTTCAGATGACTTTGCACATTCCCATTCATTCAGTTTTTGGAGCTCAAACATGGCTGGTCACTTTGATTTTCCTTTGTTGAGTGAGGATTATTTTCTTCTCTTTACACAAATCATAATTATTTGATTTGTGTTACGAGATGCATCTTATTACAGAGGAACATATAAGAGGAGTATTTTGTGATAATTGGGAATTATTTTTATTTCTCCATGAAAAACGTATGTTGTAGATATTCATTAGATCTGCCTTTTCGAGGCAATTCTAACAAATAATTACAACATGCTTTAAAACAATGCTGTGGGTACCTATAGAACTACCTTGTCGAGGCGATTCTAATAAGTATCCACATGTTTTTTACAGTATTATGTGTTTATTTTAAAAATAATGTTACGGTTTGCCATAGAACCGCCTCGTCGAGGTGGTTCTAAGGAGTAACCATAAAATACATTTTTATGGAGAATACTGCCAAATACTCCCTTCATCTGTCCCTCTGTAATGAGAAAAAAACCCTCATTCGAGAAATCTACATTGACTTCTAAAGCAATTTGACGTGTCATGTTGAAGCTTTTTTTAGACGTGACAAGCCACAGAAGACTGTACATTTCTGATCACTTGAATTTTCAAGTCTTCAGTAGATTTATTGGTGAAGACTCTCTTCATGGATAAGTGAGGAGTCTACAGAAGACTGTACATTTCTGATCACTTGAATTTTCAAGTCTTCAGTAGATTTATTGGTGAAGACTCTCTTCATGGATAAGTGATGAGTCTACACCAATAAATCTATTGAAAATTCGGGTGATCTGATTGGTTTATTATCTGGGGCAAACACTAATGGCATGTTTTTTGACAGTACATGATTCCGGTTTTCATCCTTTATTACAAGAAGATGAATTTCAATGGGATTATAATAATAGCAAATACATGCATGAATTAAAACATTAAATGAATCAGTACAAAAGAGAAAATCAGAAGTCTTGCTGAAGTTCCATTTATGAAATTATTCAGGTTATTCAAATAGATACACACTACATGCAATATAAAGGTACATGAAGTGTACTAAATGCAGTTCCAATATATGCTCTTTATACCTATCAAGTAGTTGCCATATTGCAGTTTCATCACAATTCTTAGAAACACCAGAGGTACTTAATTTGCACGTTGTTTAAGAATAGACTGTCAAATAGCTATAAGAACGAATTGATTACTCTTAAAAAGGTCCATGCCAGCTTTTATATGTGCGATATTTGAATGATATCGTATTCTATACAAATGAATACACAGCGTAATTGTTACTTGCGATTTATCTTGAATGAAGATGTTTAAATATCATCAGACATTTACTTAAACCTAATTGAGAAATGATTAAAGCAAGCAGTATAGTCATTTGTGATCTTCAAATTTTCAGGGTGGTCAAAACATATACATGTAAAAGTCATGAACTGAGGGTCAGTAATCGAATGTTAATTGCGAATCAGAGTAATCGTTGATCAGTCTCTACAACGTACGTAAAGTAGCATGGAAGGTCTCAAAATACATCTGTCTTTGGTATTGATATCTATTGTAAACTATGTATCTTCCGGAGGAGGCCCACCGCCCTGTGAATGTGAGTATGAAACATATTTTCCCTTTTATTTCCTTTTATTGGTATAATAATGCTTCATTATGAATGACCTGTTTAGAATTTTTTTCTGAACATTACATTGGCCCAAACTCATACATTTTTCTTAAATATTCCTCTTGAAGTTATAATATTTCACTATACTTTCACAACAGACTAGAACAGCCGGCTACCGTTTCATAGCCCACGAAAACCGTTGTTTCTTTTCTTTCAGTAAAAATACAAATCTCAGTGATCTCGACTACATAGAATAAAAAATTTAGTGAAAAAATATGCAGGGGCTGCTTATTTCGAATCCATACTCATAGAATAGCATTTAGATACCACAAATTGCATTGAGTATCTGTTACGCGAAATTTCATTATTCTCAGCTTGGAGAAGAAGAACATAAAAATACATGGACAAATATGCAGAAACGTCATATATCAAGTCGTTATTAACCCGTCATACAGCAAGTCGTTATTAACATCTGAATACTACATATGAATATTCAACAATTACAATATGCAGTTGCTGTTAAATATGTACCAACAACTTGTTGAGCAAATGATGGAAAGAAAAAAAACAATGAACAAGAACAGGGACGAATAAGGTAGGCAAAGGCTAATCACTAATGTTAACACGTGATCCAAATATGATAACTCATCTTATACATGGAGAAAGTTTTGATGACATTTTCGACAGGATAGAAAAAATAATAATACAGGAATAAGCAGGTGAGACTTGGTGTAATCCCACGATACAAGTCGCTGTGAATCTGTAACACCAAATATGCATATTGACATTTTTGATGAAAATCTGACAGGAAATAAAGAAAAGAAAAAACAAATACGGGGAAGAAAAAGCGCGAATCCCGCAAATCCATTATCACCCTGTATACAGAGAAGAGAATGTAGGAAAATGTTCGGTTTCAGTCCAACGATACAACAAAATAAGGTCAATGTGTATGTCAAAATATGAGTAAGAGGGATAGCTTGTATGGCTGAAGAGAAATCTTTTACGATTTTTTGACCCTAAAGGCTAAGTGGGTTATTATCAAAATCAACACAGATGGAATTATATTGTAATAGGTTTCGGTTTTCACCGTCTTGAGAGAGTTTTAAAAGATTAGAAGGGAAAATAAGGACAAAACAGAAAAGCCAACAATACAACAGGGCGTTATCAAACCGTTTACGAAATGTATATGTTCTTTCCTAAACAAGTATGGTTGCGGAGATATCTTTGACCAAAAATGCTGCTAAATTACGAAAATGGTTACGAAATAACGAATTGACAGACGGACGGACGTATTGACGGACAGATGTAAACACCACCTTACCCCCGATTTTTTTTTAAACGGGCATATAGTTAATTCAAACATATGTTCTTAGGTTATGACGGAGGTTTTCCCTTCCAAAAAAATCTAAAAACTAGATCCGTCCTATGAGATTTTTTAGATTGTCTTATAAGACGGATCTAGATATTCTTATTGTTTTGGAAAGGAATAAAAGCCTCTTGTAGCCGAATTAAACACCACTGATTATATATTTGGGATACGTTATGGAGAGAGAATTCCCGTCTTATAACTTAATATATACAGAAAATAAAAATTACCCGGACAGATCCCGATCCCAAAGCTATGCCAACACCCGACACCGAAAGAAAAAGTGAGAAACACGAACGACAAAATAGTAAAGTGTATTTGCAGAACAACCATAATCTGTCAAAGTGGATCAGAAATAATAAAGTCACCATAAAACGATCAACTGTAATTCTATTGAGAAAGTATACATTAATTTCCTGCGCACACCCTCAGACTAACATGAAGCTCTGATGCAGGTCTCAAAACAGGTAGGTATGGGGTCTTAACTAATTCATTAATATATATAAATGCTGTTGGATTTTTAACCATGAAACTAACAGAAACAAATGCTTTTGTCAAAAAGTATCACAAGTTTGCCCATCTTGTTTTTATAATAAGGGTATTTCGCACACATTGCTTAAAATGACTTTAGAATATTTTGATTGGTAATATTATATTTTGCCACAACAGAGTTTTAATATTACTTTTTTTTTATGTTTTTTTGCACAATTATTTTCTAACATATGCCAAAACGGAGTCACCGTAAATGGGCTTCTTACTAGTATCACATATTAATAATTATCACTGCATGCTGAGGTCGTTAAGGGGTTCTGAGGATTTCGCAGCTATTTATTTTCAGGAGTTTGGAAGCACTAATAGTTGTTTTACGGGGTGGAGAGCAAGCTACAGTCAAGGGACATAATTATTCGCCACTTTCAAAATGGCCGCCATCAACAAAGAAATGATGCACTGAATTCAAACTAGCACTGTGCTATTATCCTGAACTTTTTTTTCATTGAAATTTTGAAAAATAAATTTCCTTTCTATTAACTACATACCACTTTCCTTCAATATTTTGCTGTTAATCTTTGAGAAATTAAAACTGCATGTTTTTTCAAGCAGGCTGAATTGGTTCCATTTGTTAATGAGTGAGGTTGGCTTTCAAACATAAATTTCTTGACTTCACTTTTGGACAATCCATGATTTTTGAGGAAATTTCGTGATTGTATTGTTAAAGAAAAATACAGATAAACTATTTAGTTCCTGGGCCTTGTGGAAATTTAAGGGCTATATAATTTGTACAGAGGGGGTCCTGATTTTGAAGACTGATCTTTAATTGCAAATTATTTGGTACTAGTTAATTTTGAAGTTTGTTTGTTATCTTTTCATACTTTAAGGGCATTCATACTTTATCACTCCTGAGCTAGATTCATGACACCTTCAAAAACAAACAGTCACAAACCAGTAGTATTGACTTACTGTCTACAGTGAGGCCCCTGCCAGTGACGGGCATGTAATAAATTGTCTCTCCACATCCAAGATTCGTAAGAAAATAAAACATAAAGTAGCTGACAATCATCACTGGATGTCCATTTACCCCCATTGTATGTCAATAATCCAGTCCCTCTACTCCTTATCCTATGTCATCCTCTTTATCATCCCACCTCCCCCAACCCCACCCACCTTATATGAGCCTTGTATTTTCTGACAGCCCTTTGTCATTTTCTCTCAATTATCTTTTCTGTAAAATCTGTACCTGATAACAAATTCCAGTATACCACAGAATTCTCCCACAGTTGTCTTGCTGTTGATTTTCACTAAACTCAAATTTAGCTATCTGCTTTGGATGTAAACAAACATCTACCATCACAGTCTGGCTTCATTTCTTCACAACACAAACTATATTTTTCCTTCAACAGTCATGAAATTAAGGCCCCAGACATGCAAAATACGATCATTAACTTTTATTACTTTTTGTCAACTATAAATTAACTTAACATTCCCTTTATCAGCCCACCTGTCAAAATTATTGTGCTTGGTAGCCATGCTGTTTACCCATCATGCACTCTGTGTCCATGGTAATGATGTCATCAAATACCCTTGTGACATCATCATGAGGTTATAAGCAATTAACTAATATAACTTCCAATTATTGATTATTTGTGTGTGAGTAGCCCAGAGCAAAATTAACACACTGTGTAAACCAAGTCTACTAATTTTCTTCTTGGGTGGCGAATAATTATGTCCCTTGACTGTATTTTGGGGAGCTAAGGAGCAAAGATAAAAATATGACTTTCTTAAATGTTTTGTCTTCTTGGGGCGAATATTGCAAAACGTACACTTGTATTCTTAGGGCTCATACTGGAACAGCTAGGCCTTGTAGTGCGTTAAGTTGACAATCACTGATATGTGGTGACTATAAAATCTGCATAAAATGCGGAAAATGCAACTTTTAGAAGATGTCTTCTTTATGCTGCTTCTCATAATTTAGAATAAAAATCTGACTTGTTGATTTTCAAAAGGGTTTATATAAGAAAGGATCAAAGGGTTAATTTTCTACGCAACGCTCTAAAAAATTAGCATCGTAATTAAATATACGAGGGGCGTTCGAAAAGTTTTGCAAATGGCCTTAGAACTTTGTTTAGGGGCATGCTGGGTACACGTGCTATGCATGAACTAAAAGCACTACTTTTGGTCTTTACAATGGTACCAAACACTTTACAAAGGCACTTTTCCTTATTGAGTTACAATGCATTTTAGTAGACACCAGTCATACCACTGGACTAATTTCACATGTAAAATCTTTTCAGTGTTAGGCCCTAGATTCAAATATAGTTGTAAATACAAAATATTTCTTTGTCAACTGCATGTCTATCGTTGCCTACTTTATCCATACATAAGTTAGAAGGGTGCAACTGTTATCGATTCATTCCTTGCAAAGCAATGTGAAGTTCTTATGACGCCATTAAAATCGACGTTAACGTCATTTTTGGAAGATTGTAGCTTTTTCATATTTTGCATTAATTTTAATTTATTGACAGATTTTAGTTGGTCAATGCAAATGCTCTTGCTGACAAGATTTGAAATACTGACAGACTTGTTTTCATTACAGAATCATTATAACTTAAGTAGGAACGGAGAATTTGCTATTACATAAAATACGGAAAATACATATTTACGGGACAGTATGGAACCGAGATTAAATATAATTTCCGCGATATTTACAGGACAATATTGTCTGGACATTGTCTTTTTGCAGCAAAGATTTTAAAAAATCAAAGACTGCTCATATATGAATTACGGCCAACTAAAGTAAAATTCTGCAGTGCCTTTAGGGTATACCTCTTTCAAAGAAATTTAAAACGCATCTTTTTCAGAAAAATATACCGCGTTTGCAACATATATAGGCATAACATAGCTTTATGTGGTTTTACTATCAATAGTTCTGTTGTTATGGTAGTTACCAAGAAATTATGTCATTTGCAAAACTTTTCGAACGCCCCTCGTATCTAGGTCTGATGGTACTTCAATAAAATACAGAAAGCATGTCACCAATTAAATGTTCCAGCACTATCACACATTTTCAGACTGAGCAGATAAAAAAGGAGCCTGTGTCCAAATTTATGTCAAAATTATGAAGGATACACAACTTAGTCTCTCATTTAAGGTTAAGCAATTTTACTTGCATACCTGTTTTGGTCACAGTCATGTAGTTTTTATACTGTATGTATGATAAAGGCATCCCTGCCTATCCTGTACTTAATGAATGCATCCAGTATACACGCTCCTTGTACATGTTTAACATTTGAGAGAAGCTTCTGTTTTCATCTAGTCTACTTCACATTTTAAAAAAGAATTGGAACAAGCAATTGCTAGCACGCTCTTTGTAATGCATTCAAGTAACTTCAAATGTTAATACATTTTCAATAACTATAATATTTCTTTTAATTTTTGCGCAAAAACAAGATAGTATTGATCTTTCCTCAACGAAAAACACATTTTTGATTTATACTTTTGCTCTTTTTTGTATTCTAAACTGTCAAAAACAGCAAAACAAATAAGTCTGTTAATTCTTAGGGAAAATAAAATGCACCAATAGAAGCGGCGGTAGTGTAGTGGATAACGCGCTGCGTTACCAATCGAGGGATCGAAAGAGCGATCCCCCGCTTTCCGGTCTTTCGGATGGGACTTTAAACCGAGGTCCCGTCTCCGTATGACCTAATTGTTGGTGGGACGTTGAACCCGAGCTCACTCACACACTATTGTAACAATATTTGTATTCAGATGAAATTCTTGGCCTCGATGACAGCATTACAGTGAATAGCAGTTTAGATATAGGAGAGATTGTTTACACTTTAACTATTCAAGAGACGGCAGGACCATCTCCTGAAAGGAGAAAAAGAGGAGAACCAGCGGGATATATTGCCCAAGAGCATGATATTATCCTCGACAACGAGTCCACACAGTTTGCCCTTGTTTTTTGTAAGTAACAGGCTTACATTCTTTCGAAACTTGCAAATCATGATAGTTCTAATATATTTTTACAGTAATAACTTTCGCCTACCTTTTTTCTGATAAATAAGGCGCTGTTCTTAATAATGTCTAAATTTCTTTGTTGATGCTTTATTTGTCTAGTTTTTGGTAGGCTTTACAACAATCTACAATCTGATCCTAGTCTGCATAATTATTATTTACTGAGAATGAAACAAATCCATATGAAAAGTCGGGGTAGAAAGGGAAAGATCGAGGGAGGGGGAGGCGGAAGTGGGGTGAGGAGAACTTCCTATGAGAGTGTTACATGATGTTTTGACAAATGAATTTCTAATATTAAAAACTGTCTGGAATGAGCCCCTGAACAACCATACATTTTATAATAAGTCTCTCTCTCTCTCTCTCTCTCTCTGTCCGAGCCGAATTCGATGGACACTAGACGCTTTCAAATGCCGAGAAAATCTTGAAAAATTCACTTCTGAAATTCGGCTTTTACCTTGACTTTTTGTAACCGCCCTACTAATCTTACCAAACAAGCAGGGCCAAAAGAAAAATATTGGATAAAGCGCAATAAAAAGGAAAATAAAAAGACATAAAAAAAGAAGAAAAGAGGGAAAGGTCTGTAGCAAAATCGAGAAAAAAAATAATAAACAAGTCCGTTCGCAACTTCTTGGTAGAGTGACGCCTGAGCCGTGACCTCTGACATCATGAGAAAGAGAATTGTCCTATATTGTGTGGCTAAATATGTCTCATATCAATTGAACTTTCGATTTCACTCATCAAGTAAGCAAGTCAAAATTTAGGGTAAATATTCTACCCCACCCCCTTTTCCAGCGAGTTTCTTGAAACCCCTGTCCGTCAAAAGGATTATTGCGAAGATTTCTAGACAATAGAGACCCTTTCTTTTGACCAGTACCATAAAGATCGTTTAAGCATGGCTCAGCCAAAAAATGCATGCACAAAAAAAAGAAAGATGCTTACAATTCAGATGCTTATGATACGGTGATGCTGCCAGGGCAGATATTTGAGACCCAGAAATTTTAAATATCAAAGGAGTGTTAAACTCTTACACCCCTTGGCAAGATTTTATGATGTAGATCTTTTATACGGGCGATATACAATTGCAATTTTTTAGGAAAAGGGTTGTAAACAATCCCATACATAACTAATGCCACTCTCTCTTTTTGGCGTCAAATGGCATCATGCCAGAATGACCATTTTTGCCATGCCATTTGTTCCAGTTGAATCAGTTCCTGATCATTGCCTTTTTCTCTACTTTTCTGAGTCAAAATATCCTGAGATGTGGCCAGTCCACATACGTTTCTTGAACAAAGAACGAGCTCACCATTTTCTCTGATGGCTGCTTGGCTCTTCCTGCGAACGATCATATTAGTTACGTCATGTCAATTTGCGAGTGGCTAAAATAACTCAGATATCACCATCTCAAAGGCCTGTGTTCTTTTCCCTAGCTCTGTTGTTCAGGTCCACGTTTCACAGGCTTCTTTAAGATTTTGATTTAAAACAAAGTTGGATAAGATACGGGACAGCATCAGTTTAATCATTGATTTAAGAGATATGTTAAGAGATAGTCTGGTCCATGTTTCTACTTCTGTATGTATTCTCTGCTCTTGAAGGAACGTTTTAAGAAATTAATTGTACTTCACTGCAGCTGGTGTTGTGCCATGTGGAGGCCGTAAAAAGTCTCCCCGTACATCATCCATCGTGCAGATTATACTTTATTTACATCCTTTGAGATCGGAGGATAGATTCTGAGAAATCTAAAATTTGAGATCGATGATGAATATTATTCTAGATCATCGTCGTTTATATTATTTTGATCCTTTTGAAACTAATCAGGCTTTGAATCGACTGACCAATTAAAATTATGAAATTACAGTATACTTTTTTCTGGTTTCGTCACCAGATATTGTCAGGGTCACTGACGAGGCTTTATTAGCCGAAACTACGTAGTCTGGCCCATGTTCCTACTTCTGTATGGATTCTCTGCTCTTGAAGGAACGTTTTAAGAAATTAATTGTACTTCACTGCAGCTGGCGTTGTGCCGTGTGGAGGCCGTAAAAAGTCTCCCCGTACATCATCCATAGTGCAGATTATATTTTATTTACATCCTTTGAGATCGGAGGATAGATTCTGAGAAATCTAAAATTTGAGATCGATGATGAATATTATTCTAGATCATCGTCGTTTATATTATTTTGATCCTTTTGAAACTAATCAGGCTTTGAATCGACTGACCAATTAAATTTATGAAATTACAGTAAACTTTTTTCTGGTTTCGTCACCAGATATTGTCAGGGTCACTGACGAGGCTTTATTAGCCGAAACTACGTAGTCTGGCCCATGTTCCTACTTCTGTATGTATTCTCTGCTCTTGAAGGAACTTTTTAAGAAATTAAATGTTGTTATCTTTTAAAATTAACTTCGTTTAAGAGAATATCAGGTTAGATGCCATCGTCTGAGACAACTGCTACAAGGTATTTGAAACTTGTAACAGTTTCCAACGTCTATAATTTTACCTTGATCTGCATTTTATTTCAACTAGAACTTCTTGTTCCTACTCTGCCTCTGCACGGGCATCTAGGTCTTTGGCAAATCGTAAAGTAATCATGTGAGCTGCGACACGACAAAACCAACAATGTGTTGTGCGCCCAGCGCAGACTCAGATCAGCATGGGCATCCGCCCAGTCTGATCAGAGTCTTCGCTGTCCGCATGGAGGTAGGTTAGACCCTTAGCTACCCTTTGAGCACTTAACAATGAGTCTGACCAAACTTGGCAAATGCCCAGGCTGATCTGAGTCTGCGCTGGGCGCACAACCACATTGTTGGTTTTGTCGTGTCGCGGCTCATGTACTGTGTCTAATGTCTTTTCCACACGTTCTCCCAATTTAGAACTGGCATGATCATGATCCTTTCTAAAAAATGTTGGAGACAGCGAGTGATAGAATCCTTCCTGAATTATAACTGTTGTTATGCTCTAACTGTTGTTATGAACCATTCTCCTATCGGCATATAAAGCAATCAATTGAGGTAAATTATGGTTTATTTGTTGGCTTGTGTAGTAAGCTTGAGCAATCAAGGCTACAACTGTGACTAAATCAATGTAGTTATATTTTTTATGTTTTGTAAGCCCAAGCCGACGGCTATCACGAAGTCAGAGTCAGGACATGTCCTGTCGCAGGCCAGACAGAAATCCTGGAATTAGTTTTCAACGAAACTCTGGATGACGGTGCCTGTGACATTGCGAGATTAACGATCGACGTTGATCCAACGGTAAGATTCAGTGATTCTGTATAGGCTACCAGAATGAGTACTGTACTCGTAAAAGCTCTAAGCCTAGGGACAGGCAGGTCTGAGTTAAAGGTGCAGACTCAGATCAGACTATTCCTTTTAAAAGGAGCAGTCTGATCAGAGCCTACACTGTTTGCCGATCCATCTGCTTTTTTGGACACGTTAGTGCATTGTAAAATGAAACTTTAATTTTTAAGACAATTAAGGTATTTTATGAGGTACGTCTCAATTTTAGAATTCTTATTGCAGATCCTTATCCGGAGCGCAAGTAACGACCTCTATAACGTCTTTGCTCAGCTTATAAACTCAGAAATGACACTGTCACAATAAAACAACAACCTCATACTATTAGCCAATAGCAGAGCACCGTGACTAGACGACGATTGCAGGGCACTGTGACTATGGGCGTTTATTTTGATATATTTTTGTAACATAATGAAATATAGGCTACGACCAGTTTCAAGTAGCACAATAAAGTGAGCATTTGAACATATACTTTATATAACAGAGCGAACTATAGCCTCTGAATAACAAATAGCCAACAAGCTCACAAACAACCACTTCACTGAGAATCACGACGTCCAGGAAAAACAGAGTCTGAACCTGTGTCCAACGACGCCCTTTTTAAAAGGCTCAGTGACTCTCTCAGTGGGGTGTGTTGAACTTCACACCGCATGTAAGCTTCTCATCTATTTTAAAACTGTATAACAGGAACTTTAGAAAAGAACTGTCCTGTTCGAGGTGCTTGCTAGAACTGACAAATTCACGACCTATCTTGTGACACTCAAAAGCAAACCATAAGATTGGCTACGTATACAAAACAACTATCCAAACATTACCGTTTACACTCTACTCAAAGACATTACTTTTCCGCTAAACTGTCGTAACGCGGAAAAGTGATTATTTTTTACCTACTATTGCACTGTTTGAATTTAATACGGAATTTAAGATGAAAAATACAATATCCAGTTAAACAGACATTATCGGAACTTACTTCATTCATAATCAGGCCTAAAAATAGCTGTGTTTCCACTTACATGCTGAAAAAAATCTGGTCGGTAGGTAGGAAAAACGTTTTTTTATTAGTTTATTTTTTCTCCCGAAAAGAATTGGGTCGGACCTGTATTTTTATGTTGTTTTT
This sequence comes from Ctena decussata, assembly GCA_963989385.1. Classification (NCBI taxonomy): domain Eukaryota; kingdom Metazoa; phylum Mollusca; class Bivalvia; order Lucinida; family Lucinidae; genus Ctena; species Ctena decussata. The sequence goes on along the minus strand of OZ022504.1, from coordinate 30,131,181 downwards.
GGTTTTTGTACATGTATTTTGTTGATTAGATTGTATTGTCGAGACTTGCACTGTATATTATAATTTCATCTTCGATGCTCGAAAAAGTCAAATCTGTATTTTGGAAGGTACTAAATGCCAAAAACTACAAAAAGGTAGTGAAAACCAAAATTGCTATGGGAAAATGCAAAGACGAAACTGGGTAGGGTCGGAAATTGAAAATGGTAGGGTCGGTGTTTTAATTTTTACTTTGTTCTTTTATTCAACGGATAAAAATAACAGAGTCGGGGGGGGGGGGGGGGGGGGGTCTGAAGCAGGGTCGATCGGGTTAGTGGAAACGCAGCTATTTTTTAGGCCTCACTGTGCTTTCTGGTTTAATGTTACTTTTGAACAACATTTTTGAAAATGATTGTCAAATGTAAAATTGGATCATTCCGGTCTCAGTTTTTAAGTATTTCATTGAAACGTTTTTTATTTGTCATTTGAACTATGAGAGTAAGTCTTTAAACGGTAACTGAACATAATTATCATTCTTTGCTGTTCTACTTTACATGCGAGTACTCTTTAAGATTTGATTTTATAAAATCTATTACGGTTCTTTATTTGCAAAAAACGCGATTACCTTAAAAAGAATGTTAAACCGAATGCATATTCAAGTTCTTACACAAATAAGAGTTGAGTTTTCGCAAGAGTAGCTGCAGTAAATCGTTTTAAAGGTTGTATCCTGAAAATCCCAAAGTAAATCATGATATGACTGGCACAAACTTAAACAAGTGAGTGGTATAAGACGCATTATTCCTGCGCACCACACTCATATTATTGATAGATATTTGGTCCTAGGTACCTTAGATGAAGAGAGTAAGATGCTCCAGGCACTGGTTTGCAAAAACAAGCTAAGCCACACCCTAAGCCTGGTTAAAGACAGCACCATGTTCTTTTTGTGAGAAAAAAGGTGTAAAAATTACTGATGTGGGTAAAATAAAAGGATGTTCAGGTCAAGTAAACAATGATCTGATAGTTCAGCCTATAAAATTAAAAAAAAAATAACCTGTTTGAGTTAGTTTGTAACAAAAAGAAATTAGCTCCCTCAAGCTGCTGCTAATATGATAAGTCAATATCGAACACAAACGTTTATTTCATGCTGAGGCTGTGAAAGGGACTCTACTATTACTGACTTTATCGACAAGTTGGTCCTTATGTTCACTTTTGCTTTACTTTTATTTGTGGGGTTACTTCACATGGTGACGTTATTCACAAATATCTATGACATGTAAGTTATGTGAAGGTAGTCTCATATTTTGTTTCCGTCCTTCATAGAGGTATTTTTACAGACGGCTCATTTTTGCTAATTGTTAATGGCGTAAAAATCTATCATCAAAAGCTGAGATTATATACCACAGAGGTTTTAATTTTCACTTATACTTGGTTTGTAAGTGCAGTCAACTCTCGATGTCTCAAAGGCGATTTTCATCCCAAACTACTGATATTCCAAAGTAAATTTTCTGGTCCCATCGTAGTTAGAGATAACAGGAGTTTAAATATAAATAAATATTGGAAATGTGTTCGAACTATATTCTTTATATAAGAGGGTACTCGAGATATCAGTGCTCGAGATGTCAAGAGCTGACTGTAAATCAGATTTACTGTATCTATGTGGTACCTCCTATTTTAAGATGGTTCGTGAAATTGAAACGATACTTTTAAATATGATTGCTTCAAAGGATAAATGTTAAAGTTATTATAATATAAGAGCTTGGTAGTAGCGGGAAAATGTTGGACATTATTTATCATAACATGCTTCTAAAACATATCATTCCCATATGCATTTCGCACCAGCCATGTCGCAAACTACTGACATCTAAAAGTAAATTTTCTGGTTAATAAATAACTATGAGATACTAGTAGTTTAGGATGACAGGAGTTGAAATGCAAGAAACAAAGGCAATGTGTCCGAACTATATTATAATAGAGATTGAAATATAAGAATTTTAGTTAGCGGGAGTCAACTGAATTTATAATACGTTTGGCAGCGAACGGAAGCGTAATGGAATTGAGTAATTTGATACATAATACGGATTTTTTCTTATACTAGCTATACACCAACGATCAGAATCTTTCAATCATTGCAGACACCAGA